>CAWWDW010000608.1:0-15236 GCA_963942595.1 Cylloceria caligata | reverse complement strand
CAATAATTTTTTTAATAATAGAAATTTTAATTAATTAAATATTGTTAATAAAAATTTAGTTAAATAATTTTAATGTACAAATTTAAAGTAATTAGATAAACTAATAAATTTGTATGGTTTAAAGACAATAATTTTTTTAATAATAGAAATTTTAATTAATTAAATATTGTTAATAAAAATTTAGTTAAATAATTTTAATGTACAAATTTAAAGTAATTAGATAAACTAATAAATTTGTATGGTTTAAAGACAATAATTTTTTTAATAATAGAAATTTTAATTAATTAAATATTGTTAATAAAAATTTAGTTAAATAATTTTAATGTACAAATTTAAAGTAATTAGATAAACTAATAAATTTGTATGGTTTAAAGACAATAATTTTTTTAATAATAGAAATTTTAATTAATTAAATATTGTTAATAAAAATTTAGTTAAATAATTTTAATGTACAAATTTAAAGTAATTAGATAAACTAATAAATTTGTATGGTTTAAAGACAATAATTTTTTTAATAATAGAAATTTTAATTAATTAAATATTGTTAATAAAAATTTAGTTAAATAATTTTAATGTACAAATTTAAAGTAATTAGATAAACTAATAAATTTGTATGGTTTAAAGACAATAATTTTTTTAATAATAGAAATTTTAATTAATTAAATATTGTTAATAAAAATTTAGTTAAATAATTTTAATGTACAAATTTAAAGTAATTAGATAAACTAATAAATTTGTATGGTTTAAAGACAATAATTTTTTTAATAATAGAAATTTTAATTAATTAAATATTGTTAATAAAAATTTAGTTAAATAATTTTAATGTACAAATTTAAAGTAATTAGATAAACTAATAAATTTGTATGGTTTAAAGACAATAATTTTTTTAATAATAGAAATTTTAATTAATTAAATATTGTTAATAAAAATTTAGTTAAATAATTTTAATGTACAAATTTAAAGTAATTAGATAAACTAATAAATTTGTATGGTTTAAAGACAATAATTTTTTTAATAATAGAAATTTTAATTAATTAAATATTGTTAATAAAAATTTAGTTAAATAATTTTAATGTACAAATTTAAAGTAATTAGATAAACTAATAAATTTGTATGGTTTAAAGACAATAATTTTTTTAATAATAGAAATTTTAATTAATTAAATATTGTTAATAAAAATTTAGTTAAATAATTTTAATGTACAAATTTAAAGTAATTAGATAAACTAATAAATTTGTATGGTTTAAAGACAATAATTTTTTTAATAATAGAAATTTTAATTAATTAAATATTGTTAATAAAAATTTAGTTAAATAATTTTAATGTACAAATTTAAAGTAATTAGATAAACTAATAAATTTGTATGGTTTAAAGAGAATAATTTTTTTAATAATAGAAATTTTAATTAATTAAATATTGTTAATAAAAATTTAGTTAAATAATTTTAATGTACAAATTTAAAGTAATTAGATAAACTAATAAATTTGTATGGTTTAAAGACAATAATTTTTTTAATAATAGAAATTTTAATTAATTAAATATTGTTAATAAAAATTTAGTTAAATAATTTTAATGTACAAATTTAAAGTAATTAGATAAACTAATAAATTTGTATGGTTTAAAGACAATAATTTTTTTAATAATAGAAATTTTAATTAATTAAATATTGTTAATAAAAATTTAGTTAAATAATTTTAATGTACAAATTTAAAGTAATTAGATAAACTAATAAATTTGTATGGTTTAAAGACAATAATTTTTTTAATAATAGAAATTTTAATTAATTAAATATTGTTAATAAAAATTTAGTTAAATAATTTTAATGTACAAATTTAAAGTAATTAGATAAACTAATAAATTTGTATGGTTTAAAGACAATAATTTTTTTAATAATAGAAATTTTAATTAATTAAATATTGTTAATAAAAATTTAGTTAAATAATTTTAATGTACAAATTTAAAGTAATTAGATAAACTAATAAATTTGTATGGTTTAAAGAGAATAATTTTTTTAATAATAGAAATTTTAATTAATTAAATATTGTTAATAAAAATTTAGTTAAATAATTTTAATGTACAAATTTAAAGTAATTAGATAAACTAATAAATTTGTATGGTTTAAAGACAATAATTTTTTTAATAATAGAAATTTTAATTAATTAAATATTGTTAATAAAAATTTAGTTAAATAATTTTAATGTACAAATTTAAAGTAATTAGATAAACTAATAAATTTGTATGGTTTAAAGACAATAATTTTTTTAATAATAGAAATTTTAATTAATTAAATATTGTTAATAAAAATTTAGTTAAATAATTTTAATGTACAAATTTAAAGTAATTAGATAAACTAATAAATTTGTATGGTTTAAAGACAATAATTTTTTTAATAATAGAAATTTTAATTAATTAAATATTGTTAATAAAAATTTAGTTAAATAATTTTAATGTACAAATTTAAAGTAATTAGATAAACTAATAAATTTGTATGGTTTAAAGACAATAATTTTTTTAATAATAGAAATTTTAATTAATTA
This sequence comes from Cylloceria caligata, assembly GCA_963942595.1. Lineage (NCBI taxonomy): Eukaryota > Metazoa > Arthropoda > Insecta > Hymenoptera > Ichneumonidae > Cylloceria > Cylloceria caligata. The sequence goes on along the minus strand of CAWWDW010000608.1, from coordinate 12,699 downwards.
AATATTGTTAATAAAAATTTAGTTAAATAATTTTAATGTACAAATTTAAAGTAATTAGATAAACTAATAAATTTGTATGGTTTAAAGACAATAATTTTTTTAATAATAGAAATTTTAATTAATTAAATATTGTTAATAAAAATTTAGTTAAATAATTTTAATGTACAAATTTAAAGTAATTAGATAAACTAATAAATTTGTATGGTTTAAAGACAATAATTTTTTTAATAATAGAAATTTTAATTAATTAAATATTGTTAATAAAAATTTAGTTAAATAATTTTAATGTACAAATTTAAAGTAATTAGATAAACTAATAAATTTGTATGGTTTAAAGACAATAATTTTTTTAATAATAGAAATTTTAATTAATTAAATATTGTTAATAAAAATTTAGTTAAATAATTTTAATGTACAAATTTAAAGTAATTAGATAAACTAATAAATTTGTATGGTTTAAAGACAATAATTTTTTTAATAATAGAAATTTTAATTAATTAAATATTGTTAATAAAAATTTAGTTAAATAATTTTAATGTACAAATTTAAAGTAATTAGATAAACTAATAAATTTGTATGGTTTAAAGACAATAATTTTTTTAATAATAGAAATTTTAATTAATTAAATATTGTTAATAAAAATTTAGTTAAATAATTTTAATGTACAAATTTAAAGTAATTAGATAAATTAATAAATTTGTATGGTTTAAAGACAATAATTTTTTTAATAATAGAAATTTTAATTAATTAAATATTGTTAATAAAAATTTAGTTAAATAATTTTAATGTACAAATTTAAAGTAATTAGATAAACTAATAAATTTGTATGGTTTAAAGACAATAATTTTTTTAATAATAGAAATTTTAATTAATTAAATATTGTTAATAAAAATTTAGTTAAATAATTTTAATGTACAAATTTAAAGTAATTAGATAAACTAATAAATTTGTATGGTTTAAAGACAATAATTTTTTTAATAATAGAAATTTTAATTAATTAAATATTGTTAATAAAAATTTAGTTAAATAATTTTAATGTACAAATTTAAAGTAATTAGATAAACTAATAAATTTGTATGGTTTAAAGACAATAATTTTTTTAATAATAGAAATTTTAATTAATTAAATATTGTTAATAAAAATTTAGTTAAATAATTTTAATGTACAAATTTAAAGTAATTAGATAAACTAATAAATTTGTATGGTTTAAAGACAATAATTTTTTTAATAATAGAAATTTTAATTAATTAAATATTGTTAATAAAAATTTAGTTAAATAATTTTAATGTACAAATTTAAAGTAATTAGATAAACTAATAAATTTGTATGGTTTAAAGACAATAATTTTTTTAATAATAGAAATTTTAATTAATTAAATATTGTTAATAAAAATTTAGTTAAATAATTTTAATGTACAAATTTAAAGTAATTAGATAAACTAATAAATTTGTATGGTTTAAAGACAATAATTTTTTTAATAATAGAAATTTTAATTAATTAAATATTGTTAATAAAAATTTAGTTAAATAATTTTAATGTACAAATTTAAATCAATGAAAAATTACTTTATAAAATATTATTTAATAATTTATAATTATTATTTATAAAATTAAAATTAATTATTTAAAAATTAAAAAATTTAATTTAAGTTTAGAAATTAATTATAAATTTTTTATATATATATATATATATATGTATATATATATATTTGTATAAATTTAATTTAAATAATTAATAATAATTTTAATATAAAATATTAATGATTAAAGAAATTTATAATTAGAATATTTTTTATTATAATAATTAAAATTGTGCCAGCAATTGCGGTTAAACAATTGTTATAAATTAATTAAGCAAATTATAATTAATTAATTAATTAATTAATTATAATAAATAATTTTTAGTGAAATATGATTATTTTAAAAGATTAATAATTTTTGAATTTAAAATTGAGAAGATTTTTAATAAACTAGGATTAGATACCCTATTATTATTATATAAATTTATTTAATTTATTTAGGTATTAATTGTTTGATCACTAAACTTAAAGAATTTGGCAGTATTTTAATCTATTTAGAGGAATTTATTTTTAATTGATAATCCACGATAAGATAAATTTAAATTTTAAGTTTATATATTTCCGTAAAAAAAATTTTTTTTAATTATTTTTTTAAATTTATAATATTATATATATATATAAATATTTCAGGTCAAAATGTAGCTTTATTTAAAATAAAATGAATTATAATAATTTATTAGTTGATATAATCAATAATTAATATTTTTTATTAATAAGATTTAAATGTAAATTTAATTGATTAATTAGATTGATTAAAGGTTTAGAATATGTACATATTGCCCGTCATTTTCATATAAAATGAAACAAGTCGTAACAAAGTAAAGGTATTGGAAATTGTTTTTAGATATTATAAATTTTAGTTTAAAAAAAATATATTATTTACATTAATAAGTTATAATTTTATAAATTTAATATAAATAATTTAATATATATATATATATATATATATATATATATATATATATATGAGTGTATTTTGTTTTAAGAAAAAAAAAGTTTAATTATATAAAAAAAAATAATTTTAAGAGTTAAATAATAATAATTTTAGTATAATGAAGAAAAAAAAATTATATTTTTAGTAAAGTAATTGAAATTAAAATTAAATTAAAATTTATATAATTAAAATAAAAATTAGTTTTTTATACCTTTTGCATCAGGGTTGATTAAAAATTTAAGTTTTATATAAATTAATTCTCGAATTAATAAGATTTATTTAATTAATTTAATTAATGTAAAATAATTATTAATAATAATTAAATAGGAAAGAAATTTTATTCATTTATTAAGATATCTAGTTGTTTAATAAATGAATTAAATTCATTTTTTATAAAAAATTTATTTAAGTTTTTATTATAGATTTTTATAATTATAAAAAAATTTAGGGATTAACTATAATTTTATATTAAAATATACATATATATATATATATATATATAAATATATAAATGAAATTTTTTTTTATTAGTAAAAATGTGATAATTTATAAATTTTATTAAAAATTAACTGATTTAGTTTAATTTTTTATTAAATTAGGTTTTTAAATTTAAAAAAAATTAAGATAATGATTAAATTAGTATATTATAAATATAATTTTAATATAAAATTAAAATAAATTAAATTTAAGGAATTAGGCAATTTTTATTTGAATTGATAATAAAGTTCACCTGTTTATCAAAAACATGGCTTTAGGATTATAATTTTAAGTCGGGTCTGCTCAATGATTATTTAATTTAATAGCTGCAGTATATTGACTGTACAAAGGTAGCATAATAAATAGTTTTTTAATTAAAAGCTAGAATGAAAGATTTAATGAAATTTTAACTGTCTCAGATTTATTAATAAAACTTTTTTTATTAATTAAAAAATTAATATGAATTTAAAAGACGAGAAGACCCTATAGATTTTAATTAATATATATAATTTTATTAGATAATTTATTTTAATTATTATAAATAAATATTAATTTAATTGGGGAGATTTTTAAATTAATTTAACTTTAATTTAATTTAAACATTAATTTATGGTTATTTGATCTTGAATTTTAGGTTATAAGAATAAAATACCTTAGGGATAACAGCGTAATATTATTGGAAAGGTCATATTTATAGTAATGATTGCGACCTCGATGTTGAATTAAGATAAAATTTAAATGGAGAAGTTTAAAATTTTTGGTCTGTTCGACCATTAAAATCTTACATGATTTGAGTTCAGACCGGCGTGAGCCAGGTTGGTTTTTATCTTTAAAATAAATTAATTATTTTGTACGAAAGGACTAATAATTATAAATAATTTATTTATTAGAATAATTTAAATGTAATTATCTTGGCAGATTAGTGCGATAAATTTAGAATTTATATATGTAATATATTATATTATGGATAATTATAAAACAAATTGTTTTTTATTGTTTATTATTATTAATAATAATAATTTTAGTAGGAATTATTTTAATATTATGTGTAGCTTTTTTAACATTAATAGAGCGTAAAGTATTAGGATTTATTCAAATTCGTAAAGGTCCTAATAAATTGGGTATAATTGGGATTTTTCAACCTTTTAGAGATGCTATTAAATTGTTATCTAAAGAGGATTATATTATATTAAAATTAAATTATTTATATTATTATTTAACTCCTGTTTTTAGATTAATATTAATTTTAATAATATGATTAATTTATCCATATTTTACAAATATATTAATAATAAATTTGGGTATGATTTATTTAATATGTTGTTTGGGTATAAATAGATATATAATATTAATTTCAGGTTGATCTTCTAATTCAGTTTATTCTATATTAGGGTCTATACGGTCTTTAGCTCAATCTATTTCTTATGAAGTAAGGTTAGTTATTATTTTAATTAGGTCAATTTTATTAATTGATAGATTTATAATTAATAAATTGATTAATTTTCAATTAAATAGATGAATATTAGTTTATATATGACCTATTAGGTTAATATTTTTATTTAGAATAATAGCTGAACTTAATCGAACTCCTTTTGATTTTTCTGAGGGGGAATCAGAGTTGGTTTCAGGGTTTAATGTTGAATATAGGGGGGGGGGATTCGTTTTAATTTTTTTATCTGAGTATGCAAGTATTATATTTATAAGATTAATATTTTCTTTATTATATATAGGGGGTGATTATATGAGAGTTTTATTTTATATAAAAATTTTAGGGTTAGTATTTTTAATTGTTTGAGTACGAGGGTCTTTACCTCGATTTCGATATGATTTATTAATATATATATGTTGATTAATAATTTTACCTTTTTCTTTAAATTATTTATTTTATATAATAATATTTAAATGGTTGGTTTAATAAGTAAAGATAATAGAATATTATTTCTATTTTATGTTTTCAAGACATATACTTATTCAAGTTCATTATCTAAAAGTTAATTTTATCTCAAATTTTTATTAAAAGAGGATTTATAAAATAATAAATAAAATAATTGATTGATATAATTTGGCTAGTTTCAATAAATGGAGATTCAACGGGGCATTTGCCTAATCATGTTAAAATAATAAAAATATTAAAAAATACTCAGAATAAGATTTGATTAATTGGGTAAAATTTTAAACCCTGGGTTTTATTAAAAGAAAAAAAAGGCATAATTATTAAAATCAAAATTGATATTAATAAGGCTAAAACTCCTCCTAATTTATTTGGAATTGAGCGGAGAATAGTATAAGCAAATAAAAAATATCATTCTGGTTGGATATGAATGGGTGTATTTATTGGGGAGGCTAAAATAAAATTTTCTGGGTCTCTTAATAGGAAGGGAGTTAGGAATATTATTATCATTAGTATAAATATTATTAATAAGAATCCTAAAATATCTTTTAGTGAAAAATATGAGTGGAATATAATTATATATATATTTCTATTGGTTCCTAGAGGATTGTTAGAACCTGTTTTATGGATAAATAGGAGATGAATTATTACTAATGCAATAATTAAAAATGGTAAAATGAAATGTAGAGTAAAAAATCGGTTTAATGTTGGGTTATTAACTGAAAAGCCTCCTCAAATTCATTCAGTTATTTGAGTTCCAATATAAGGAATTGTTGAGATTAGGTTTGTAATTACTGTGGCTCCTCAAAATGATATTTGTCCTCAGGGTAATACGTATCCTATAAATGCTGTCGCTATAGTTATAATAAAGATGATTGTTCCAATTATTCAAGGTTCAATAAGATTGTATGAATTATAATAAATTCCTCGTCCAATGTGAATAAATAAACATATAAAAAAGAAAGAGGCTCCGTTTATATGCATTAATCGTATTAACCAACCTAAGTTTACATTTTGAATAATATGAATTAATCTATTAAATGCTATAGAAGAATTGGCACAATAATGTATAGAAATTATAATTCCAGATAGGATTTGTAATATTAGACATAATCCAAGTAAAGAGCCAAAATTTCATCAAATTGAAATATTAATTGGAGTTGGTAATGTAATTAAAGAATTATTTATAATTTTAAGAATTTGATTAGTTTTTATTAAAGATTTAAACATTTTATAAAAAAAGTTGACGGATGGGGGATTTTAATTTATAGCAAATATTTATAATACAAGCTATTGAATAAAATAGGTAATTTATGATAAATAAGGAGTTTATTAAATAATAATTAAAATATAATTTAGAAAAGTTTAATGAATAGTTTGTATGGAAATTATTTTCTCATAAATAAGAGTTAAAAAATATTATATTTATTATAATTATTATAATTAGAATTAAAGGAATTATTTTTATAATGATTATAATTAAAAGTTTAAAATTTAATGAAAATAGTTTATTATTAGATAGTCTAGTAATATATAAGAAAATAATTATTAAACCCCCAATTATAATTAAAAATAAAAGGTATGGTCCTCAGTTATTTGAAGATAAATTTAATTTTAAAGAAATTAGTAGGGTTAAAAAAATTAATAATAAAGTTAAAGTAATTGGATGAAATTTATTATTTTTTGATGGAATTGATAAAATTATAATTATTATTATATTAAAAAAAATTGGTGTATAGTTAAAAAAAAATATTAATGATTTAGTCATTATTAGTTTTAATATTAGGTTAGCTTTAAAATTTATTTAATTTTAATTTACAAAATTAATGTTTTTTTTAAACTATAAAGCTTAAAGTGGTATTATTTTCAAAAAATAGTTTAAGAAAAACATTAATTTTGGAGATTAAGATTATAAGTTATTATTTTTTTGAAGTTAATTGTTAGCTTATGAATAATTTTGATTATTATTTTTCATTTTATATATTTATTATTTCTTGTTTTATATTTTCTTTTTATTTTAAATATTTATTATTAATAATTATTAGGCTTGAATTTTTAATAATTTTTGTATTATATAATATATTTTTAATTATAATATTATTAGAGATAGATTTATTTATAGTTATTATATTTATAACATTAGGGGTATGTGAGGGGGCTTTAGCTTTATCTTTAATTGTTTTAATAGTTCGATTTTATGGTAATGATTATATTAATTCTTTAAGATTATTAGGTTGATAATTAATTTTATAATTGTGTTTATATTTATATATATATATAAATTTAATAAATTTATTATTCAAATATTATATCAAAATTTAGTTATTTTAATATTTTTATTTATAATTATTAAATTTCCTTTAAATAATTTAAATAATTGAGTTATAATTTATTATATTTTTAGAATAGATTTTTATTCATTAGGAATAAATTTATTGAGTCTTTGAATTTTTATGTTAATAGTATTAGTAAGAGGGGATAGTTTTTTAAAAATTAGTGGGCGGGTTTATAGATTAATAATAAGTTTTTTATTATTTATATTAATTTTGTGTTTTTCAAGAATAAATTTAATTATTTTTTATATTTTTTTTGAGTCAAGGTTAATCCCAATTTTTATATTAATTGTAGGTTGGGGGGGGCAAATTGATCGGGTTCAAGCTGGGATTTTTATAATAATATATACTTTAGTTGGTTCAATGCCAATATTTGTAATTATTATTTATCTTTATGTGTTAAATAATTCATTGATATTTAATGTTATAATTATTATTCATTATAGATTTTGAGTTTATTTTTTTTTAATTTTTGCTTTATTAGTTAAAATACCTATATATTTTATTCATTTATGACTCCCCAAGGCTCATGTTGAGGCTCCTATTATAGGATCTATAATTTTAGCTGGTGTAATATTAAAGTTAGGGAGGTATGGGTTATTACGAATTATATTAATAATAGTTGAATTAAGGATTAAATTTAATAAATTTTTTATAATAATTAGATTATTAGGAGGATTAGTAGCTAGATTGGTTAGGTTAAATCAGGTTGATATAAAAATATTAGTTGCCTATTCATCAATTGTACATATGGGTTTATTAATATCGGGGATAATAACTTTATTTAATTGAGGGGTTTTTGGGGGTTTATTGATAATAATTGCTCATGGGGTATGTTCATCTGGAATATTTTGTTTAGTAAATATTAGGTATAATCGGACTAAATCTCGAAGTTTATTTATTAATAAAGGTTTAATTAATTATTTTCCTTCATTAAGGTTAATATGATTTTTAATATGTTCTTCAAATATATCTTTTCCTCCTTCTTTAAATTTATTTAGGGAAATTATATTATTTAATTCTTTAATTATATGAAGAAAGTTAATAATTTTAATTTTGATAGTATTAGTTTTTTTTAGAACTTGTTATACAGTGTATTTATATTCTTATAGGCAGCATGGAAAAATTAGATTAATTAGTCATTCATTTATAGGAATTAAAGTTTTAGAGTTTATATTAATATTATTACATTGATTACCTTTAAATTTATTATTTTTAATAATGTTTATTTATATATAAAGTTTAAATAGTTTATTAAAATATTAATTTGTGGGATTAAAGATATGTATTTATATATTTTAAATAATGATTTTTTTTTTATTTATTTATTTTATATTTTTATTAATAAGAGTAATTTTATTTATATATATATATATTAAAATTAATAAATTAGAAATTTTTTATGAGTTTGAGTTAGTAAAAATTTCTTCAGTAAAGTTAGAATTATTTTTTTTTTTAGATTGAATAACTTTATTATTTATTAGAGTTATTTTATTAATTTCTATGATAATTATTTTATATAGAATTGAGTACATAATAAGTGATTTTAATATTAATCGATTTATATTATTAGTAATATTATTTGTGGTATCTATGATATTAATAATTTTAAGGCCTAGAATAATTAGAATCTTAGTTGGATGAGATGGGTTAGGTTTAGTGTCTTACTGTTTAGTAATTTATTATCAAAATGAAGTAAGGTATAATTCTGGTATAGTAACTGTATTAATTAATCGTATTGGGGATATTATAATTTTAATATTAATTGGAATATTAATTTCTTTGGGGTCAATAAATTTTATATTTTATGAATTTTTGGATAATTTAATTTTATTAATAGTAATTTTAGCTTCAATTACTAAAAGTGCTCAAATTCCTTTTTCTTCTTGGCTTCCTTTAGCTATAGCGGCTCCTACCCCTGTTTCATCATTAGTTCATTCATCTACATTAGTTACAGCAGGGGTATATTTGTTAATTCGATTTAATAATTTAATAAGAGAAAGATATTTAATGAAGTTATTAATGATTTTGTCTATTTTAACTATGTTTTTAGCGGGAGTTGGGGCTAATTATGAAGTTGATTTTAAAAAGATTATTGCTTTGTCTACATTGAGACAATTGGGGGTGATGATTTTTTGTTTATCTTTAGGGGTCCCAGAAGTTTCTTTTTTTCATTTATTGACTCATGCTATATTTAAGTCTATATTGTTTATATGTAGGGGTGTTATTATTCATAATATAATAAGGTATCAGGATATTCGTTTAATTAGGATAATTTTATATAATATGCCTATAGTTAGGCTATTTTTTAATTGTGCAATTTTATCATTATGTGGTATTCCTTTTATATCAGGATTTTTTTCTAAAGATTTAATTTTAGAGTTATATTTAATAGGAATAATAAATAAGTTTTTTATAATTATGTTATTTATTTCAATAGGATTAACAATTATGTATTCTATACGAATTGTATATTATTCTTTTATTAAATTTCCTCAAATAATAGTTTTTATTGATTTTAATAGATTTAATAGAATAATATTAATATCTATATTTTGGTTATTTTTATTTTCTATTATTATTGGTTTATGTTTTAGTTGATTAATATTTTCAATAAAAAATTATATTTATATAGAATTAGGAATAAAATTAATAGTATACATATATTTAGTATTAGGGGGGGTGATAGGAATAATTGTTCCTAAATTATATTTAATAAAAAATTTTTTAATTAATTTAAGTTTATATATAAAATTTTTTTCCATATTATGATTTATACCATTATTATTTGGAGTTAATATTTATAAAATTATAAAATTTAATCAATTAGTGATTTATTATGGGGAGTTGGGATGAAATGAGTATTTTATAAGGTCTAATTTGGTATTTTTTGTTAAATTGCATATAAATTATGATTTATTATTTCGTAATTTTTTATATTTATTAATTTTTTTTTGTTATTTAATATTATTGTTAATAATTATATATTTAAATAGCTTAATTTAAAGTTTAATATTGAAAATATTAAGATGATTTTTTTTTAGTCTTTAAGTAAATTTTTAATTTATAAATAAATTATTTATTAATTTTATAATGAAAGTATAATGTTTTAGTTTAAACTATATAAATTAAAAATAAAAATGGATTTTAACCATAAAATATAGAAGTTAGAAATTTCTTATTGTTTATACTTATTTTATTTAATTGGATTTTGTTAATCAATAAAATTATTAACAATAATTTACCTCTTTTTTGGTTTCAATTAAATTTAAGGGTTAATTAACCATATTTCAAGTCGAAATTGAATTCATATATTATGATTCTTAAATGAATTAAGATATATTGATTTAATCAATAAAATTTAATTGCAAATTAAAAAAAATATCCTATTATTTTAGTCATTTTAAAGCTCCTTCATTTCATTCTATATAAATTCCTAAGATTAAAATAGTAATAAAATATAAAGTTAAATTTTTTCAAATTTCAGGGGATCTTTGTATGTAAGAGGGGATTATAGGTAAAAAAATTACAATTTCAATATCAAAAATTAAAAAAATAATTCTAATTAAATAAAATTGGATTGAAAATGGGAGACGAGATGAGGAAAATGGATCAAATCCGCATTCAAAAGGTGAAGATTTTTCTCGATCATTAATTTTTTTTTTTGAGATTAAGAAATTAATTATTATTAAGATTAAAGATACAATGAAGAATAAAATTATTAAAATTATTAATATTATAATTATTTACACTATATATTTTATAGGTTTTTTAATTGGAAGTTAAATGTATTTATTTTACTATGTAAATTAATTTATTAATAAATTAAAATATAAACAAATAATCAAATAATGTCAACGAAATGTCAATATCAAGAGCTAGTTTCAAATCTTAAGTGGTGAAAATTCGAGACTTGAAATTTAGATATTTTATAGGCTCTAATGCAGATAAAAGTTGTTCCAATTATTACATGAATTCCGTGGAATCCAGTAATTATAAAAAAAGTAGACCCGTAAATTGAGTCTGATATAGTAAAAGAAGCTTCTAAGTATTCGTAATATTGTAGATAAGTGAAATACACACCTAATATAATTGTGTATTCAATAGAATTAATAGTTTCATTAAAGTTTTTATTTAATAATCTATTATGACTTCAAGTAATTGAGATTCCTGATGAGAGTAAGATGATAGTATTTAATAATGGGGTATTATATGGATTAAATGATAGAATATATAATGGCGGTCAATTATTACCAATTTCAATTCTTGGGGATAAAGATATATGGAAAAATCTTCAAAAAAAAGAGATAAAAAAAAAAATTTCTGAGATAATGAATAGAATTATTCCTATTTGAATTATTTTTATTACATTAATAGGGTGTCTTCCTTGAAGAGTTCTTTCACGAAATACATCTCGTCATCATTGAGTTAAATTTAGTGTTATGGAAAAAATTCTAATAATTAATAAATTAAAATTAAATTCATGGAATAATTGAATAGAGCTAATTAGTAAGTTTATTATTATAATTGAGGTTAATAAAGGTCAAGGGCTAGGGGTAACTAAATGAAATGGGTGGTTGTGGGAGTTATTAGATTTAGTCATAATTTGTTTCCTTTGTGTATAAAGATGTTAAAATTATGAATACATAAGATTGAATGATAGAGACTCTAAATTCTAGAATTAATAAAATAATTTGAATAGTAATAATTAATATTTGTAATATAAAATTGGATTGGGAGGCTCTTTGTCTTAAAAGGGTTAGTAGTAAATGACCTGCAATTATATTAGCAGTTAGACGGATAGATAGAGTTCCAGGGCGAATTAAGTTTCTAATTGTTTCAATTAAAATTATAAATGGTATTAATAAATTAGGTGTTCTAGGGGGGATTATATGAGAAAATATAAAGTTTATATTATTTGTTCATATAAATAATATTAATCTTAATCATATAGGTAAAGAAATTCTAATTGAAAAAATTAAGTGCCTAGATCTAGTAAAAATGTAGGGTATTAATCCTATAAAATTATTAAATAAGATAATTATTATAATAGAGATTAAAAAAATGATGTTTATTCAATTAAATTTATTAGTAGTAAGAATTTTTAATTCTTTATAGATTTTTATAATTACTGTTTTGAATAGTATTTCAATTCGAGAATGTAAAAATCAGTAAAATATAGGATTTATTAATAAATTAAATATTATAGATGTTCAATTTATTTCATTATTTATAGAGGTTGAAGGGTCAAAAATTGAAAATAAATTTCTTATTATTTTAATTTTATATTTAACTTAAGGAATAATTTAAGTTGGCCTAAAATTTTCAAGTTCATAGGAAGCTAGATTTTTTAAGAGTATTTGATTTTAAGGTTGGGGTATAATTAATAAAATAAATATATGTTGAAGAGTATAATAAAGTTAATGAGGTTAAAATAAATAAATTTATTCAGTTATAAGGAGCTATTTGTGGGATAAAAAAATAT
>CAWWDW010000607.1:0-26671 GCA_963942595.1 Cylloceria caligata | reverse complement strand
CGTGCTGGAGGAAGAAGTGGGGGATAGGAGTGGGATAGAGCAAAGGTGTACACATACTACACGTGTTCCTTTTAGATTGTTCTTCATATCTTTCGTGAGACTATAGCCTTACTGCTTGGCAGTATAACTATAGCTTCAGTAACGCTAGTTAGTCTTTATAGGTGTGCGTGCTGTAGGGTATGGATTCCTGTGTTTGTGTGTGTGGGTCTCCTTTAGGTTAGTCATTTAGGCCGTATATTTAATTATAAGACGAGTATGTCGTCTTACAACATTACAGGTATTAACACTATATGTATAGTAGCACGTAACTAAAGTTATCAGAATGGTATATTAAACAGTATTAAAACACATTGCAGAGCACTACAAATGAATTAACTAAATACGTATAAAGTCATTAACTGTTTGAATTATTCTGAAGCTATAAATGATAAGTACGGGTCCGTGCTGTTACGAGGACCGACCATCGTGGTCGGCCCCCGGAGATGAACTGACTAATTAGCGCAGTGCTGGAAGCACCGCGCCTATAACAATGGAAAAAGTTTGGCGGGGCGCAGCGCGTCTCATCGATGCGCTGCGTCTCGCTGGCCAGCGTGCGAACGCTGACCTAAGCTTAATGTAACAAATGATTAGCGGAGCATCGCGCGTCTCGCCGATGCTCCGCGTTCCGCCGGTCGGCGTGGGAACGCTGACCTACGTATTATGAATATATGTGTTAATATACGTATCGAATATATATAATATGAAAAATTAAATTTTACGTATATGAAAGAACCGGGAACCCATGACGTAACAGTCCCGAAAACGGTAAATCCGGACTATCTTCCGCTTTGCATTATAACGGCTCAAAGAAGACGGAAGAGAAGACTTTGTAACTTCTGCGTAAAAATCCTAACTTTCTTCTGCGGAATTCCTACTAACGAAGACATAGAACGAACCTACAGTAATATTCAAAACATGACAGACTTAGTAAATATAAAAAAATCTCAGTTCAGAAACAGTCCGCGGTCATTCAAAAACTCGCAACCGGAATAGGAAATTCCATTGCCGACCTGAAGCAAGCACAACTCGGACTCGGCTGTGCATTTTCACTAATATCGTGCATCGATATTTTGCTTATCGACGTAAGTAACGTAATTTTGGCTATAGAAACAAAAGCAGCGCTCCTCCAATTGGTGGAGCCGAGCATCGTTCTGAAGATGATCAATCGATTGCTGAACGAGTCGAAAAACGACCACGTGTTCAATTATTTTAACGACACTAGAACTCAACACTTCATAGACATTGCGGCCAGAATGATACTACTGAGAAAAGACAATCTGATATTCGAATTGACTATTCCGAAACTAGAAAACGACAAATGGGACTTGTAAAGGGTGATTTTTTAAGAGCTTGAGAACTTTTTTTTTAAAAAAAACGCATAAAATTTGCAAAATCTCATCGGTTCTTTATTTGAAACGTTAGATTGGTCCATGACATTTACTTTTTGAAGATAATTTCATTTAAATGTTGACCGCGGCTGCGTCTTAGGTGGTCCATTCGGAAAGTCCAATTTTGGGCAACTTTTTCGAGCATTTCGGCCGGAATAGCCCGAATTTCTTCGGAAATGTTGTCTTCCAAAACTGGAATAGTTGCTGGCTTATTTCTGTAGACTTTAGACTTGACGTAGCCCCACAAAAAATAGTCTAAAGGCGTCAAATCGCATGATCTTGGTGGCCAACTTACCGGGCCATTTCTTGAGATGAATTGTTCTCCGAAGTTTTCGCTCAAAATGGCCATAGAATCGCGAGCTGTGTGGCATGTAGCGCCATCTTGTTGAAACCACATGTCAACTAAGTTCAGTTCTTCCATTTTTGGCAACAAAAAGTTTGTTAGCATCGAACGATAGCGATCGCCATTCACCGTAACGTTGCGTCCAACAGCATCTTTGAAAAAATACGGTCCAATGATTCCACCAGCGTACAAACCACACCAAACAGTGCATTTTTCGGGATGCATGGGCAGTTCTTGAACGGCTTCTGGTTGCTCTTCACTCCAAATGCGGCAATTTTGCCTATTTACGTAGCCATTCAACCAGAAATGAGCCTCATCGCTGAACAAAATTTGTCGATAAAAAAGCGGATTTTCTGCCAACTTTTCTAGGGCCCATTCGCGGTCAACATTTAAATGAAATTATCTTCAAAAAGTAAATGTCATGGACCAATCTAACGTTTCAAATAAAGAACCGATGAGATTTTGCAAATTTTATGCGTTTTTTTTTAAAAAAAAGTTCTCAAGCTCTTAAAAAATCACCCTTTATAACACCTATCCCCAAAATTCACAACGATACTTACATTGTAACTACACTACGATTTTCTCAGTTGCGGCAACAAGTAAAGAATTACATGGTAACTAACGAAAACGAAATCAGGCAGATAAAAGAAATTGACGACTATTCGATCACGCACTACACACATCCGATTTACAACAGAATTAATACACCGACTTGTCAAAACAATATCAACCAATGTAAGCTCAGCCAAATTCACGTAGATAATGTAAGTTTCATATCCCTGTATAATAATCACGGAGTATTGATAATACCGGAAATTGGAAAATCTTACCTGGTCCTTGTGAATTGTAAGAGTTATACGAGCGAAATTTACATCAAAGAAGTTACACTGTTGAAAACTACGGAAAGATGTATTCTGGTTCAGGATAATACTGAAATGGTCTTGAATGGTCTTCCAGAGAAATATCAGTTAATAAATCCGAGTGAAACGTATTTGGCCACGAATTTTTCGGAATTAACTATTCGTGTTACAGAGGTAGCAAATCAAATAGACACCACGTATCTCAAAAATATTGGTCAGGACTTGGATAGCATCAGTAAAGATCTGGAGAAAGCTAGAATTGTGCTGGAGCACGATAATTTTTGGAACACCATGAATGGATTATTCGACGGATTTCTAAAAATAGGTTTACCCTCAATAGGAGTTATAAGTGTACTTTTAGTTTTATGGTGCTTCGGAGCATGAATGCCTATCCTCGGCTTCATTGGGAAAGGACTATTCAAGTGTTGTTGTCCTGGAGCCAATAAGAAACTCGAAAAATACGAAAGTAAAGCCCAAATAGAGTTGAAAAAACTAAGAAAACAATTAGATTCCATGGCGGAAGAGAAAAAGGAGAAATCCGATTTCTCAGAAATTCCAGAGAACATCAGACCAAAATCGAAAGGTGTACGACTTTCGGTATCTAGCTTCACTATTGCTGGAGTTCACTCTAACGTGGGGGATGTTAAGCCTCGCGTTTAAACGAGAAGATTTTGCTTTCATATTCGTAGAATAATATCATAGGATAAGATTTTGTTCGGCGAACGTGACTCGGGAAGTTTTGTCTGCCGATGCTCTCGTGTCGCGCTCCTCTGCCACATATTGATTTCATAGGACATATAATATCTCTCGCTGCATCCGGTCTGCATACGCTGCGAATTATCGGCTCGCGGTGAGACACCGCCTCGTTGAGACACCGCCTCGTTGAGAAAGGGCTGAGATTTATCCTTCGTCTCATGAGATGCCACCCCCGCCTCTCTCCCCCTGCATGCTGCAGCGAGATGCATCGCGAGGCGAGGAATGATCGACAGAAGTCGTTGTGATGCGATAGAATGCGGAGGTCCTCTCTGCCGCTATTAGCTACTGTGCTCTTTGCTACGTATTAATAACGGAATAATAGAGTCTCTAACTAATAACGCGGAGCATGTGCTACAATGTTTTATAAAGCGTTTATTCCCAGAAACTGTTATTTGTATCCTATAGCAAGTGATAATCGACGTGAATAAATATCACCATTCGCTTATAAATCGTGATCCTCTCCTTTACGTAAAGCCCGAAGACATCTTCCTGATTCCTAGAAAGCTCTGATTCTTCGCCAGCTTTGCATCGTAATCATTAAGGTTCATTACTCGCTCTCTGAAGACACCATCTGTTTGCTGTAACGGAAGTCCAAGGAAACGAGACTTTTGATCAACATTTAGATAAGTTTATTCATACGCACGGCGGTCGACTCGCTTCTCATATTGATCCTGACTCTGAAAATCGAAAGAAAGCCGTCGATAAAGACATTGTTGGGCTACAGACCTATTGTTACGCGTATTACCATCTGACGACGTAATACAGCCTTGGAAAGGCTTCACCAAAAAACTTAACCTGGCGATTCGAAAACCTTAGGTTTTTTATTATGACGGGTTCCCTTGTGATGTGTATTTTGCACAAGGACAGAGTTAATAACGAACGCTAGCTGGATTCGAGTCATTTTCTGAGCCATATGCGTAACACATTTCTGAAACGTGTCATAACCGGTGATGAAAAATGAATCACGTACGACAATCGGAAGCGTCAAAGATCATGGACAAGGGATGGTGACTCGTCACAAGCATTCGCGAAGCCAGGATAGACGGCGAAAAAGGTGATGCTGTGTGTGTGGTGGGACTGGAAGGGAATCGTCCACCATGAGCTACTTCCAGTTGGTCAGGTGATTGATTCTCAACTCTACTGTGGACAACTAGAGAGATTACGCCAAGCAATTGTAAGAAAACGGCCCGAATTGATTAATAGGACAGGTGTTGTCTTCCATCATGACAAAGCCCGAGCACACACTTCTTTGATGACCCGTCAAAAATCGCGAGAGCTGCAGAACTCTCTCAATGGAATTAAGCTGCTTTCAAAAGAAGCCTGTGAAAACCACTTGATTCAGTTTTTCAACCAGAAACCGCAGAAGTTTTTCACCGATAGCATCATGGCTCTACCCGAAAAATGGCAAAACATTGTCGTTAATAATGGAACATATTTGGTTTAAACAATTTCATTTTCAGACTATAAGAAAACCACTTGAATTTTACTAAAAAAACGCTACAAACTTTTTCCCAGACCCAATAGATACCTCGGAAAATTAAGCGATTACTAGGCTTCCTACGTAGGAAAAAGTTTACTTTAAGTGATGATGCCCTCGCTTCGCTCGGGCAGCAAACCTCGCACTCGTTTCAAATCAGTAGACCTCTACTTAGACTTAAGTAATTAAATTTCTTTGAATTACGCATTGCTTTACGCATTTGTAATTCGGTAATGGCCAATTGTAATAATTGAATGGCCAAATTTGCCAATCAATGCCTACACATCGACTCCTTTGATTTCCTCTTTGGCTATTCAATGGACATGCCGCATCTGTGTTCTCGAGCAGCTTGAAGAAATCGTTGATACTTATAATCTGGCGAACTCGGACTGTACTGTGATCTGCTTCATCAAAATGCATAGGAGGGCGTCTAATAATGTCCTCGTTATTTAGTTTTTTACCGAGATCTCGTGCGTTTCCACTCCCATGCGTTACGTATACAGCATGAGTCAAAAACTGCCCTTCGGTGTCAAATGTTCCGAATTCCCAATTTTTTTTTACTTTATCTTGAATATTTTGGGGTCAGTATCATGATCGGAATATAAGCTCGAAAGTAGACATATGGTGTACCTCTCCCTCTATCATCAGCTACTAGTCATTTGCAACACCCTTAAGCGCCGATCCTATAGTATGTCGGATGTCCGTCCCGTCGATTGCTCCTACGTGGCAATACTCACAGAATTAGTTTGAAAACCTCATAGATCTCTCCTTTGCATCTCCATTGTACGTATGTTGGAGGCTTCTATGGTGTTACATTTAAATAAATATATTTTGAAAAAAAAATAATGCACGTAAGTGTGACTCCTTTGTATTGTCTCGTCAAATTTTTCGATTCTTTCGGTGTGTTCCTCGGTGATTTTTCATATACACATATACACGCACGCATACACACATACACACACACGCAGTCTCTCTCTCACTCACTCACTCACCCACTCACCCACACATCAAAATCCGCAACGATGCGTCCTTGTAATATGGACTACCCGCGATCACGGAGCGTAGGCACCGTCAGGGGTACGCATCCATATACCGATCAGTGTATTGTTCCTGCACGTTTCCTCGATCCGATCTAGATCTCCGTCCTCCTCAATTAAATGTTCGAAGCCACATACCGTGCACTTCACGAGCAACACCGGTAACACACTAATCGGCGGCTCGGGGTGAAAAAGGTGAGGCCAGTCGACGTATATCGATTCCTCGATATCGACAAGCAGCACCTCGCAGCACCCGTCGTCACTCACGGTGACGATCTCGCCGCGCATAGCCCTTTGATGCCACACAACTACACAAGCCAAAAGCACGACACCAAGTCCTCGATCACAAAGCACCTCCTTTCAATAAACTCCATAATATACTACATCTAATATAGTACATCTTGTCCAATTTGTCCTCCAGATCGGATAATGCTACGCACATTTCGTCCGTCCGCAGACACACGGTATTATCACTGCTACCACATATTACCCGACACACAAAAGCTTCCGATAGCTCCTCGTCTAGATACCTCGGATAAAGACAGACTGAATGCTCCGGATGATGCTGGCGGGGATCACAGGGTTTAAAGATAACAAACGCCCCTCTGAATCATAACTAGGTGTCCAGTGCTCTGAATGCAACGACAACGGTTTTACCCGTACCGCTTTGTACTGTGCTCCTCGCGCAGTGCTTGCTCTGCAGTAAAAGACGCAGAATATGATACCGTACCGCAAGAGACCTCGATTATAATTTACATACAATTATAAAATAAGAGACACAGTAAGACGATGTATTTGTTTTTAATTAATCAATATTTTATTTTAATCACTTTACACATATTTACCATCGCATGCAACATCCCTGTAAACACGGTAATCTTCGCTCGGCGATTCCTCCGCCGTTAAATTTATTTTTATCACTGTTGGATAATCAGATGGCGCACGGCGATCGATATTCGCCGTGCGTCGATCTGTTACTGCGGTCAAGCACGCTGCGTTCGGCTAGACCCGAGATAGCCGAGGAAGTACCTCGCGGAGCCGAGACTGTGCCTCGCATGCATGCCGCGTTAAGCGGGAGGTTATCTCTCTCGCTTGACTTCGACTTCGCTCACCGGCTATCTCGCTCATTTGACTCCAGCGCTCAACGACGCTTTCGTATCACGCAGCCATGTTGGAAAAAGTAGACACTTTCTGAAAAACCCACGGGAACAGCGCACACATCTCCTGCACATCTTGGACTTTTCCACTGCATTCACCGGACTTTCTCAACCTTCTGTGTTCACCATGACTCAAAACTCAGGTAAGAGTACACCGTCACAATTCAGTGTAATTCAATAACGGTGAGGAGTGTAATTCTCAATCGTGCATCCTCATAAAGGTCTCACCCGTTGACGTGCTCTGCAGCGCGGGCTGCACCACGTTTTTTCACACTACTTGTTGCTCACCCAATTAATACAATTGCGTGTGTTCATATCAGTTCACTGTACTTTCCCCCAACCAAGAATGCTGGGAAAGTACTGTGAATTTATTCCACTCATTTTGTGCATCCTCAAGCTCACTTTGCCGTGCTGTGCAGCGTTGACTGCATCACGGTCCGTCATAGTAAAATTCCAGTACTCAAGCACCAGAGTTGCATGTGTCAGCACTCACTCTCTGTACATTCTATTTTTCTATCTTATTGAGAAGTTACTAGAATTAATAAAATCAATCTACGCACTCACATATCTCATCGCGTGGCGTGCTCCGCAGCGCTGGCTGCAGCACGTGCACTACTCTCAATAAATACCAGATGTATGCATAAGTTTTTTCCGGTTTTTTGGTAAAAAAAAAACACGTAATTTTCAAGGGAAATTAATTTTTGTTTTATTCAAAATATTGGCCATCGGCTTCTACACATTTCGCCCATCTTTCAGGTAACTTATGAATACCATGCCAGAAAAACTGCTTGTCTTTTGCGGCAAACCATTCGTCGCGCCATTTTCCAACTTCCTCGAAATTGCTGAAGTGCTGCTCTGGGAGCGCGTGCCCCATTGATGCGAAGAGGTGATAGTCAGATGGCGCCAGGTCTGGCGAATACGGTGGGTGCGGAAGGATGTCCCATCCAAGCGATTCCAAGGTGTCTTTCACTGTTTTTGCTGTGTGAGACGGCGCATTGTCGTGTAACAAAATCACTTTGCCATGTCTTCTGGCCCATTCCGGTCGTCTTTCGATTAATGCGTGGTTTAAATTAATAATTTTTTGGCGATAGCGTTGTGTATTAACGGTTTCGCCGGGCTTCAAGAGTTCATAATACACAATACCGCTCTGGTCCCACCAGACACAGAGCATGGTCTTCTTGCCGAAGCGATTTGGCCTTGGTGTTGAAGGACCGGCTTCGCCAGGTGAAAGCCACGATTTTTTCCGCTTCGGGTTTTCAAAATAAATCCATTTTTCGTCACCCGTCACAATTCGATGCAAAAATGATTTCCTTTCGTGGCGTTGAAGCAGCACTTCACAAGTGACTTTGCGATTTTCTAATTTGACGTTCATTCAAATCGTGTGGGACCCATTTACCAAGCTTATTGATCTTCCCCATTACTAGACAACGGTAACTTTCCGTTGTCTATTTAAAAGTCAAAGTAAGAAAGTACAATAATGCGTTGTTTCGAGAATTTCACGAGGAACCAACCGTTCTCTCTTAAGTCGAAATTAATTCTGTCTTTTCGTAAAGCAGTTGCTAACTGTCTTCACGAAAATCCTTTAGTTTGCAATTTTAGCGTTAGCCTATCGTCGAACGCCAAGCGAGTCGCTCATGCTGCGTCGGCGTTCTTGGGGTCATTCTTACGATCGGGCATTGGACTTCGTTTCTTGTCTTGAACGAATTCCAATGTTTCGTTACTATGGAATATTCCCGAATATACTAAATACGGACGGAATATTCCACGGCACAACACTTGTGACACATGTAATGCTTCTGCTAATTGCCGTTGAGTTTGAGTTGGGTCATCATCCAATAACTCCTGCAATTGCTCGTCTTCGCATTTTTGTGGTCTACCAGAGCGCTCACTGTCTTTCACATTGAAATCACCACTTTTAAATTGTCGAAACCATGTCTCACATGTTTTAATCGATGGAGCGTGTTCACCATATGTTTCTACCAGCAAACGTTGACTTTCAGCAGCCTTTTTCTTTTGATTAAATAAGAAAAGCAATGCGTGCCGCAAATGTTCTTTTTCAGGCACAAAACTCGACATGATCACTGAACGATAAAACAAAGATGCTAGTTTTTGGCGGACTCAACTTGTGTGTGTATGTAGGTTAATGTCAGACGAACAAAATGACGTTTGTGTCAAATTAATACGCTGCGTACTTTTCGCTGGCGCCATCTCTTAGTTAAACCGGAAAAACTTATGCATACACCTGGTACAGCACACAATTAATATAATTGTGTGCTACTCAAGTAATTCACAAAGACAGCACACCATTAATGTAATTTTGTGTTGCTCAAACATTTCACTCAAATCCAAAATTCAACTTCAATTATTTATATTTTATTTTTATATTTGTTATTTTGGCTTAAACTGATATTTTTTGTAAACTGACAAGCGGAAGGTGAATATAAACCACTTTCTCTATCTAAACACCTATTTGTCTGGCTTCTTTTTCCCTGTCGTGAGTGAAGACTCATAATTTCCAATATATTCTCAGGTCGGTTCAACAACATCTGGACGGATTTCACAAACAATCACTGTCTGATCGTCGAGAGGCAAAATTATTGTAATATTCACGTACTATTTTGTCGTTTTTCATTACATTATCGCCGAAGAGAATATTAAATCGCTACATGGTGAAGCCGCACGACATAAGATGCAGGAATACGATACAAAATTGTCCACACACATCCGACGTATTAAGTACTCTGTAGCTGCTTGAGGCCGTACCGATAGAACTTGCAGTTTCTTCGTAGTCGTACGAGATGTTGCGGTATAACCGGTGGTAGCCCGCAGCTATCAAAGTACATTCCTTTTCCATGATTGTTAACGTACATGGCGATCCAATGCTCTCCAGGTCCGTCGTGGTTATCCGTGTTAACGACGAGTCCAGCTGGTTACGACCATACACGAGGAATTCTGTCAGCTGGGTATACGCCATCGGTTGAAAGTGGTAGATACTGTAGCTCTCGTAGATTTGTCTAGTGTTTATGCTGAACACATAGTCAAGGACTAAATGATGACCTATACGCTTTGAAAGACGTATATATATGCAAAATTTATTTCACAGCATCGTCGATCGTGTCACGACTACATGATAAAGATTTCTCCTCTTTCTTATTCTCTCCCTCTTCGTGTGCTGACCAAACATCCATGTATGATTCTCCTTTAAACGGGTGCTCGCGAAGCCAATTTTTTATTTGGAAAGCCTGGCGCATTGCACAATGCGAAGAGCTGTATCGTTTATCATAGCGTGTCTGAAGCATTTTCGCAAAGATTTCGGCATACATGTGTACGATGGGGCGCCCTCCTCATCCTCCAGGTTGGAAATTTCACGACTCGTGATATCGCAAAGAAGTATAGCCTTCTCGTGACCGTGTGTATAGATACGTCTTGATTTTCTCGAAATTTCACGCAAGTTATCGTATGCTTGTTTACAGCACACATCGCCCTCGTACCATTCAAGACCGTGAAAATATTTCGAGAGAAAATTATTCTGGCTTATCGAATGCTGCGGTAACTCGGCAAAGTGACACGGTGGTGCGACGATCTAATGAGCAGAGTACGGTCTATCCACTGGTACCACGGCAATTTCTTTCGGAATAAATTCCGAGTTTTACCACGCATTCCCTGTATATTCACGACGATATCCATTTTCACGTCTAATCTGTACAGATGCTCGAGTTCGACTGATTAGTTACTCACAGAGACGCTTCTAGGTCTCTTAACACGAAATAATGTTATTTCTACATCAGCACATTTATCGCTTATCGGGTAAAATCCACCATTACTTGCCGAGAGGCATCGATTTCAAGGACATTATCATATTCCGCACAGACTACATAATTTACCGTTGAAGCAAGCACATCCTCAAATCGTACCTCTATTCTCAGACTACCGTGCTTTATTAAATTCCAATGTGAATTGCTGTTCGCCGAAAGATCGGTATCAATCAAAAGCAAACAGACAGTATCCATCGCGATAATTATCGTGATCGATCGAATTACCGTCGTTCAAGAAATGTATTCCAGTTCCCGAAAACAACGTTTGAAAAGCATCCACATACAGATGAATTTTCGTGAAATCAGGTTGTAACGGTTTCGAAGGTATTTGAGCACCATCTACATACAACGAGAGATAATTTATCTTGTAAGTTTGGAAATTGAATGGATTCATACTGAAGTCACCGTGAAACGCTTTGTTATCGACAAAACCGATAATTATACGCTTCGGTAATTGACCTAGCACGATATTATCGATAGTCTCTCCATAAACACTGGAGTGTATTGAAACGGATTTTACCTCGACTCTCGTAAGAGGATATTTAGCCGTAGATTTTGCCACAGTTCTATCACGCGAGAGCAGCACACCAGAAGCTATTTTTGTTCTACGAACGAGAAGCGATGCTTCGAGAATCTTTAAGCCGGGTTGACCATTCTTTGTATCGCCCACAAGACAAAATGAATCTCTAGACCGCACCAGCCGTAGTCTCATCTCGACACCGTTTAATAGGAAACGCTCCTGATTGAATATATCGCAATGCAGATGGCCGAGCAAGTCGACAGTTTTTCTGACATTTAAGAATTGTTTTCTCTTTACGAGACCCACATTTCCCGATGTGATACTATCCATTTTTCCAGCAGTATCTTCGTACTAGAGAACGCTCGTGAGATGCGAATTTTTAGCAGCTGGACCGTAATTCAAAAGTGTTTCTATGAACGCTCAATGAGCGTAGTCATTATTTGGAGGTGAAACTAGTTTTTGATTCAGGTATACATCCACCTGATTAAACATAGAATGCAAAAGATTGTTTACAGAGCCGGTACTTTCGGCGCTGCACCCGCGGCAATTTCCGTAGAAGGAGATGTTATTGCTACTCTCAGACTAACAAGGAAGGATAGTTTGGTGTCCCCCTCCAATTTGAAGAAACTCGCGTATGTTGTAGAGCATCGAAAACTAAAAGACACGTATTTTTTTTTATCGCCGGAAAAACATTTCTAAGGGGTGAAATCGCCCTTCAAAGTTAGGGGTGATTATGCAGTTTCACCCCTGCAAATGAATTTTTTTCTTCAACTTCACGTGGAATTTTTATTGTTTTCAATGAGGTGTGTTTTGGTTTTTGTTTCATTAAAATCGGTTGACGCCTTCTGGGTGAAGTTGCATAATCACCCCTCGACATGCCTAACTTTGAAGGGCGATTTCACCCCTTAAAATTGTTTTTCGGTCGATAAAAAAACACGTGTTCTTTAGTTTTCGATGCTCTACAACATACGTGAGTTTCATCAAAATCGGAAGGGGACACCAAACTATACTTTCTTGTAAGCATAGTATGCGCGAGATCGATACACTCATCACCCTGTCCAGGAATAACAAATTCAATCGGTGAATCATCTGTTAGCAAAGATATTGGTTTGTAATACACCCAATCGGAGCCTTCGATAGTAGTTTGCGTTGGTGGGAGTGAAAATAATTCAAGTTCCGATTTAAGACACTCGCACGAGTGCGCATGTAGAAAAGCTATCTTGTTTCAGTTATCCAAAAATATCTGCAACCGTTCGTTGACGAGTCTTCTTCTTATTATTATTCTTATTATTCTTCTTCTTCTTTATTACACTTTTATTTTTACGGGAGATACGTCGTGTTTTACGTTCGTTCGATGAATGAGTAGTTCGCGAAATTTTGCCCTTTTTATAAACAGACCCCCGCATGCGAGTGTCAGTTTTTTCAGAGGGTTCGCGTTTGAGATTACGGCCTGATTTTCGCGCTCTCCTGCAAATAGCATCTTTCACAGCTATATTTGTATCGAGGATATCATCGGCTACATTTACACCAGCTCGCAATGCCTTTTTTCCTACTGCTTTAGCGCCTTTCCTTAAAAGAAGTAACACTCGACGAAACAGGCCTCCGAGAAAGCTGCCGATACCGTGTCCTCTTTGATTAGGTGTTCCAATATAAACATGGCTAATACCGCCGTACCCTTAACGACCCTATCCGTGCTGCATACTGTTAATATCATCCATAGCGGCGTAATCAATCGTGGGCCTTTTTGAAATGCAGTGTCACATTCAACGTTCCCTGTTCGGATGGAATAGGATTTCCAAACTCGTCTCTTATATCGATCTCGACAATGTGTAAATTGTTGCGCAAGAGAGGTATTTATCGTGGCGCCGAAAACAATTAAATTTTTATCGAATCATACTGACAGTCGTCAGCATCAATGGGAACAACTCGTACGAGGGGTGCTTGTACATCGCCTGTAATATAGCTCTCGCAGATATCAGTGTATAGAAATATGCTGCCTGGTTTAACACCGGTGAGAGATGCAAGGCTCGACCCTGTATATTCGCAATGCGGTTCTATCATTACAGACCTACAGGGCACTTCTGAGAATCCTAGTAGCCTTGCGATAGCGGGCGATACGCGAAAGTCGTGGTATCGTAGATCGCTGCATACGCACGCCACTTCGACCTGTCTGCTTGGAAGCGATTTAAAGCGCAAATGACCGGCCACGTGAGGTCACTTATTTATACTCTCCAAAAGAGCTTCTATAGAGCGATATACACCAGGTGGAACTTGGTCTCTATCAGCGCGTCTCCGTGTTAAAAGATTTAAATCCGATAAATCATAATCACCATCCTCAAAAGTTACGAGATTTCCTACAGTAGGAACATGTGAAAGAGTCCTTTCACGAATGCTGCTTTAGCTGTACTGATACGTACTAAGTCACCGACGCTGTATTTAGGCTTTTTAATTTTTCGCGCTTTATTGTAAAAAATTTCATAAAGCATCGACGTAACGCTTATTTCGCGTGTATGTAAAGTAACGCCACATTCGCTCTTTTATTGTGCGATTAAAGCGTTCGGCAATCGAGGCTTTTATATCGGGGTTACGAGCAGCGCGAAAGTCGATATTATTTTTCTCGAGAATTTGCTGAAATGGAGTGCCGATAAATTCTTTGCCTCTATCAGTTTGCTATTGCTGCGGGCGACGATTGTTACTGCGTGCGAGTATGCGTGTGAGACCGCGAGCTACATTTGCGCTCGTTTTGTCACGCAAAGCCTCGATCCACGCATATTTGCTCAACACGTCGATAACAACAAGCAGATATGCGTACCCATCGTTGTACGTAGGTATCGAGCGAAGATCAGCTAAATCAACCTCCCATACATCGTCTATATTACTCACGTTGTACGTACGACGGGGAAATTGTCGTCGCACGAGACGATGCATGCTATATGAATCCTGTGTCTCGAGCTATGGTAAAACATTTTTTCGCGCTACTCTTCGATCCACCTGGGCCCAATTTTTCGCTCTATAGAATAGGAGGCAGGATGAGCGGTGTCATAATAGATTTTTTGAAGAATTTTCATAATTTTAACGATGACCAGTTAAATGGATTAATTTTATTTTTTCTTTTCTAATTGTGTGGGCGATCGAAATTCACCAGGGTGTCGTTGGCTCTCTACTTGTGCGATGTTTTGCAATTGTTCGTCCTCTTCTTCCTCCCCCTCCTGCCCCTCGATGATGTCGTTTTCCGCCGTGAGCATTAAATCTCTGTTTGAGTGTGCGGTCTCGGCCTCGTTGTTATTGTTCCTACTGTTGCTGCTGTTGCTGCTGCTACTACCACTATCGCGTGGTAAAATAAGTAAATCAGTAACTTGGGATTGCCGATAAATTCGCGTGGCCTATGTATCGCTCGCAGGAGTTTGGTAAAGTGAGATCGACCGATCGGTTTCTCGCGTTTTCTAGCTCGCATACCATCGTTAACAAGATCAACGATATTGGAATTTGAAATTCTTCTGCCGTCTATGGAAACACCACCGTTACGAACCTGTTTGAGAATCCGTCCGATGGTGTTTGACAGATCTGCGAGTATATTGAAACTAATGAAGCTTCACTCAAGACAGTGTGAAAATAAACCAGACTCGTAGATGGTATTTTGAGAAAGCGGTTTATTATACCTTCCGCATGTCAATTACAAAAATTAGTTTAATTTTGAAAATATACAGAATATAAAAATAAATACACAATAAATTAAAAATAAATACTAGAGTTTTTAGAAAATCTGAGAAGCACAGAATTGCATTAATTGTGTGCAGTCTTTGTGAATTGCTTGAGTAGCACACAATTATGATAATTGTGTGCTGTATTTATTGAGAGCAGTGTACGCAGTGCAGCCAGCGCTGCGGAGCATACCACGCAATGAGATATATGAGTGCGTAGATGAATTTAATGCCTGTCAGCAAATACTCAATGTGATGGCGAAATAGAATTTACAGATAGTGAGTGCTAGCACATTCAAATCTGACAATTGAGTGGAATTCTACACTAATAGGCTGTGATGCAGTCTACGCTGCAGAGCACTGAAATGTGAGATTGAGGATGCACAAGATGATTAGAATGAATTCACAACACATTCCCAGCAAGTTTAATTGGGGGAAAGTGCAGTGAATTGGTAAAACACACGCAATTATATTAATCGAGCATGCTAATAATTGAGTGAAAACGTGGTGCAGCCCGCGCTGCAGAGCACGCCACAGTGTAAGACCTTTATGAGGATGTACCGATGTATGAATCTCCTCACCGTTAGTGAATTACGTTAAATTATGACGGTATACGCTTACCTTAATTTAAGTCCTGGTAAGCAAACGAAGGTTAAGATGATCCGGTAGAAAATGTGAAAATTTGTCCGAGCCTTGCAATGTGCGTACGCTGTTCGAGCGGGTTTTCACGTAAGTGTCGAAATTAGCAATATGGCTGCGGGATATGAAAGCGTCGTTGGGCGCTGAAGTCAATTGAGAGAGATAGCCGGTGTGCGAAGCCAAAGTCAAGCGAGAGAGACATCCTCTCGCTCAACGCGGCATGCCTACGAGCCGCAACCTCAGCTCCGCGAAGCCCTGCCTCGGCCATCTCCGCCCAACCGAACGCAGCGTGCTCGAGCACAGCAACAGGTTGATGCACGGCGAATATCGATCGCCGTGCGCTAGTTGATTATCCAACAGTACCCATGTCATTTTTTTTTCCAACGGCGCTGCGACCCAAATTGCGAAGCAACGATATTGCTTTAGATAACAATTTTTTTGGTCCGCTATCGATAATAAGTGTGCCATTGAGTCGAGATTTAACTTTGTTCATTAAAACGTCGTCGATTTTGTTCTCGTGACTATCGAGTATTGGTATTTTTCGTTTTGATGAAATATTCGGTACTGTATTATCGTACTCGACCAAGTGAAGATAACGCTGTAAAACCTGCTGGTACGCTATCCATTTCTCTCTGTCGCTCTTGTACGAGTGAGAGTTTAGAATTTCACTCAGCTCAGAGTCGAGGTGCAATAATGGCGTACCGGTAATCTGTACGGAGGGCAACGGCTCTGCAGTAGTAGTAGTAGTAGTAGTAGTAGTAGTAGTAGTAGTAGTAGTAGTAGTAGTAGTAGTAGTAGTAGTAGTAGTAGTAGTAGTAGTAGTAGTAGTAGTAGAAGTAGTAGTAGTAGTAGTAGTAGTAGTAGTAGTAGTAGTAGTAGTAGTAGTAGTAGTAGTAGTAGTAGTAGTAGTAGTAGTAGTAGTAGTAGTAGTAGTAGTAGTAGTAGTAGTAGTAGTAGTAGTAGTAGTAGTAGTAGTAGTAGTAGTAGTAGTAGTAGTAGTAGTAGTAGTAGTAGTAGTAGTAGTAGTAGTAGTAGTAGTAGTAGTAGTAGTAGTAGTAGTAGTAGTAGCAGCAGTAGTGGCGAGTGCAGCGGGACGATGTATGTTATCATGAGGAATAAGCACGATTTTTCTGGCATATTCTATGGCTCGTATAGACCAAGACAGGCACAAGAAGCAACTTGAGAAATCTGACACAGTGCTCGACGATGATCTTCCTCGTACCGCTCCAATTTCCCCTTTTGGCGGCTAGTCGTCGAAAAATTGTCGCGTGCCTCCGAAGATGATTCTTTTGCACGTTGTTTAGACTCACGTTTCCCTGTAAAACGTTTAGAGCACACTCGTATAAACACCGTACGAGTACTACATCTGCTTTGCGCAAAATTGCACGTCGTTGCTCTTGCTTCAGATAACACAGCGCTTGCAATATAATTATTTGCTATTTATCGAAATGTCCGCGCAACGCCATTACAAGCGCATTACTGGTACATCGCGCGTCGCATCGCGAGCCTTTATTGCTTTGTGAGGCACGTAAACGTAATGGTATTGCTTATCGGGAAATATCCAGGCGTGAAATCGACAATTATCAGGCGTCGATTGTTTCAAGTCGAATAATAGATAGCCGTGCGGTGCAGCCGTTACATCAAAATATATCAGGGGTACAAATTGAAAATGCGGGTTTGATAACAGATGGCGTTACTAACGCTATACGCATCAGGCAGTACTGTGACTATGTTCATGTCAAAGCTACGTCTTATAGCTTTAATTTTCAGTATGTGTCAATTTGTCGCAGTGTCAAATTCATAGTTTTTTTGAGCTCTCAATATGTCGAGTTTCGTGCCAACAAAACAGCATTTGCGGGAAGTTTTAATTTACTTCTTTAATTTGAAGAAAAGTGCTGCTGAAGCACATCGATTGGTCTCCGAGGCTTATCCGAGTCATGTTCCATCGGTTTCAACGTGCGAGAGATGGTTTGTGCGGTTTAGAAGTGGTGATTTTGACGTTGAGGACAAAGAGCGGCCGGGCCAAGTGAAAAAGTTTGAGAATGCTGAATTGGAGGCAATACTCAATGAAGACTCGTGTCAAACTCAACAAGAGCTCGCAGATTCATTGGGAGTGACACAACAAGCCATTTCCCATCGTATAAAAGCCCTCGGAATGATCCAAAAGCAAGGACATTGGGTGCCGTATGAGCTGAAGCCGAGAGACGTCGAGCGCCGTTTTTTTGCATGCGAACTGCTGCTCGAACGGCAAAAACGGAAGGGTTTTTTGCATCGCATTGTCACTGGTGATGAAAAGTGGATCCATTACGATAACCCGAAGCGCAAAAAATCATATGGTTACCCCGGCCATGCATCATCATCGACGGCCAAACCAAATATTCACGGCGCCAAGCTCATGCTCTGTATTTGGTGGGACCAGCTGGGTGTGGTGTATTATGAGCTATTGAAATCGAACGAAACCATCACAGGAGCACTATACCGAACTCAATTGATGCGTTTGAGCCGCGCACTCAAAGAAAAACGGCCACAATACGAGCAAAGACACGACAAAGTAATTTTGCAACATGACAACGCTCGGCCACATGTTGCAGCGCCGGTCAAAACATACCTACAAACGCTGAAATGGGAAGTCTTACCCCACCCGCCGTATAGCCCAGATATTGCTCCTTCCGATTACCACCTTTTCCGATCGATGACACATGGCCTAGCTGACCAGCGCTTCCATTCTTACGAAGAAGCCCAAAAATGGGTCGATGACTGGATAGCAGCCAAGCTGGCCGAATTTTTTCGCGACGGTATCCGTAAATTGCTAGAAAGATGGGAAAAAGTTGTGGCTAGGGATGGACAATACTTTGAATAATTCATTTGTTACCATTTTTTCAGAATAAACGTTCAAAAATAGAAAAAAATCCCGCATTTTCAATTTGTACTCCTGATACCTTCTGCAAAAGTCACAGATTCACGGGACATACCTGATGGGCTAGATGTTGAATTTGCGCGCGATCTCGCGAATTTTTGAAGACAACGATATAATTAGCGTTTAAGGAGATATCGCGCTGCCTGTGACCCTGGTGGAAGAGATTTTGCGTGATGATTATGAGACTAAGATTTTTATGATGATTACCCTGGATGAAAAGATCGACCACGGTATTGTTGGATGCCTCGCACCTTAGATCGTCAATGACCACAAGTTTAGGTCTTGTATCATTCGAGTAGACTGCTGCTTGCGGTAAACCCTCGCGAAATTCGATTTTATCACTGTACTCTAAATACCCGGACTGCCACTCTGAGTAATGAAAAAGTATACGCTCGAACGGGACATCCGTCATTTCGCGCATGTATTTAAAGAATTGTTTGACAAAATAAGTTTTATCACAACCCGTAGGACGGCTTATCACGGTTGTCCATAGATGTTTCCAACGTGTATCCATATCGATGACTGTCTATCGAAATCAATCAGCTGACTCTTAAATAAGCTTATACCGAACGGCGGCGGCGGCGGAGGCGGCGGCGACCCCGCGGCATCAGCTATTTTCGCGGCCTTGACGAGCTGATAAGGCGCCCGTACTAACTGATAAGGCGCGGCGCGCGGTATAAGCTGATGTTTACACCGTATGTAAATCAAATAATGATAGTTTTTATATTTCTCAAAAATAAAGCAATATTTTTATTTCACTATGCATTTTACGAATCATGTAATTCTAAACAGCAATATTATACAAAATAAAAGGAAACACTCGATAAGAAAGACGGGACAAAAGGAATCAACGATGAGAAAGTTACAACAAAAGGGAACGGTAGAGATAACAGCTACTGCTACGAATAGCAGCACAAAAAGAACGAGCAGACAACGGTTTTATACATAACAAATCAATATTTTTTTTATGTATTGTGCACAGTAAATCCGATACATGAAATGAGGCAAAAAGATTATTTTTAAATATCGCGAATTCAACCGTAAAACTATATACTTTTTTGCGTTATACTAATTATCGTATTTCACAATAGCCATACGGTACAATAGCGTACATTCCGTGCCGCTTTCGCTTCGTGTTAACAGGTTCGCATGATTTCGTTTCTTTAAGCATTACTACATGATGAAATTCCGTGCGTCGAATAGCGTCGAATTTAAAAATAATAAGTACGCTCCTAGCTCCTGTCACGAAAGATCGTAATGCGTTATAATTAACGTGACGACTATTCGCAAAGTTTAGCGTGATACCCTTTACTTGACATTTTTCAATAATCGTACCGTCGGATTTACGAACACGGTATGCGTAAAATGTTTGTCCTCCCGAAACGAACGAACTTATGTAACAACCAGGCCCATATTCGCTTAATTCATCCGTAAGATCTCCTTGAAGTTGACTGATTGGCTGCTCATACTCGTTACCAACAGGGCGACTCACGTAAATACAGGAGTCTGTATCGCAGTACAATTCTCGTCGCCTGAGCCCCTCAAGATAACTGTATAGTTTTGGACGTGCCTGTGCCGTCATGTATGCTGCAATCACGGCATTTGATGTCGCGGATGGTTGGAAAACATCGTGGTTGCTCACATAGTTTACATACCTGATTTTGTGATTAACCGGTAGCATTCCCGTGACCTCAATCTCCGGACTCGTTAGTAAATTCATTGGCTCCGCGTGCGTGACAACGAAAACGGTTTTCGTGAGATTCTCACGTTGACCCACTTTCCCCAGAATAAATTGAGAGCTAATTTTGCGAGCGAACGTAAACCCGGATTTAACTGCAAAGCACTTCGCTCGAGATATACACCCTCAAACTCCTTGTACAACGCTATAAAACGAGCTATTGCTTCCTTGTCATCGTTACACTCTGTTGGCGGTCCACTCACCTCCTGTTCTATTTTTAGGAATGTATCGATGTACTCGGCAAATCGAACGCCTCGTCGCGTTGTCCGGTCATACTGCGTAAAAACGTATTGCCAAATTTCATAGATACGCGTCACGTTATATCCGAGTGACATGGCTTTTCTCAGTTCGTCCACGACCCATGTGTCGTCAAACGCTCGGTCAGTCGTGTCATCGCGTATGCAGCCCGCGGATGTGTCCATATCCCATGAATGCGAACAGGCAGTACCATAATATACAAATCGTACGGTGCTACCACGGTACACTTCACGAGACCCTCGACGGCATTTAGATCGTTTTCAGGTCGCACGAGTTCTCGACACTCGTCACCTATGTTCATTGTCGGATGTCCAACATGTTATTTTTCATTCTTACACACCCATTGATACAGCGAGCACACATCCACATAGCGTATCTGCTCCCCATTGCGACGTCGTACAAGTTTACAAAATTTTCCGTTCGACCGCCAAAGAATGCATCGCGTGGTTCGAGAGGCGCTTGCTTGACCTTGGCGTGATTTTTCACGTATAACGACATTTCCTCGTTATTCTCGAGTAATCTGTCAAAATCGCATTCCCATATTTCGGTTAGAGTGTACCCTTTCGATCTGATTCGCCCGGAAATAAGAACGGTACGCTCGTATCGCTCATCCATTGTATCGCCGAATTTAGTTCGAGCAACTCTATTCACGCGATAACATCGCAGACAGCCATGCCAAAAGCAGCCGTGAAATTGAAGAACGTGATAGACCCCCGCATCCACGTAGTATCCGTCGACAGCCGGTAGGCTTGTCAGAGTGCGATACTCTCTCGTGAGTCCAGCATGAACGATAACGCTGTTGCGCTCACGCTCGAGGCATTCGAGCCATACGATGGCCTTGTGCGACTGCTTATCGCCCCAGCGGTACCCCCCTAGTGGTAACACCGCAATGCGATCTTTCTGCAGAAAATTCTTTCGAAATACTCTCATACGTGCTGATGCTATCGTGCATGCTTCTGTAAAGGAGCACACGCTTCCGCAACGTATAAGTAACTCTCCAAAAAGCCGACTCGATTCTTCCTCATACCATGTTTAAAATCGCTCGCGATCCGCTGAGAACATGGTATCGGGGGACTAAAAATGAAGAGCCGGCAGAGGACCTGAGTAATTCTGCTATTCCGGTGTGTTGAATAAATAAGGAAATGTACCTTTTGCCACCTTGTCAGCATAACCAAAGGCTTTAGGTAAAGCGCTAAGAGCCATGGGTAAATAGTTTAGACTGTCGAGAAAAACGACATCGCCAATCTTCATCGAGACAAACTTCGTACCATTCATAATCAGAGAGGGCAACTGAGTTTTTTGCACTTCGATTAAATACCGTAGAATAAATTGCGCGTCGAAACCTTTTGCATTATGAGCAATACAGATAGTCTTTTTGAATTTTTGCGATAACGCCAATTTCATGAGCGCCCCAACAGGATCCAGATATGTCATACATAAACATTGTGTAACACATAAATTCGGCTCGTGAATTCGTGTCTATTTATCATTGTGCAATTGTTCGTTTTGCTACGTCTTAAAATCATAAAATAAAAATCTCGTGGAAGGCTTGTCTTTTTTCTTCTCCTTTGGCGCCTCTGGTTTCTTAAGAGGTGCTATAAAGCACGCATGCGTAGTCGATCGAGTTTGCCAGCATGTAATACAAAACGATATACCACATTCATGCATCTTTTTATTTGTGGTTTTAATCATACGCGAGCAACCTCTACAGATTTTTAATGCTTTACAGACACTGTACCGTCTGTATTTACGAGACGTAATACCCGCGGAGCCCTCACCCTTGTGATCAGCGAGGCAAAAAGCACCAAAGAACGAACAATTACAGTCTGTGCAATACTCAGGCTGAGAGTCTATTGCCGTTGCAATAAGTGGATTTACATCGAGCACATTGATAGCTACATCGATGCTCGAGTACTCGAATATACTTGGAATTACATTGTGTGCAGAACCCTCGACTACCTAGCGCACCAGCGAGATTTAATATCGGTTGATAGTGATGAGAACGCTCGTAATAGAGAATAAAGAGTGTATGATTAATTTTACCTGTTGCGGTGAGTACGTATTTTCGCACATCGTACAGAGCCGGAACGCGTTTTCCGAAGGTGAGGAATTCATAAACAACAATCGCTATACCCTCGTGAACCAAGTACTCCTGAAAGAGCTGAATTTCGCGCGCACCACACCCTCTAGATGGTGTCATTACCCCTGCATTACGTGTGAGCTCTATCGCTGCTTTATATTGCGCTCCTGGAAGCCCATTCCGAATTTGACACCATCGTCTGTGTAGCTCGCCCGTACGTATTTGACCGCGTTCTGCATGCGCTCGGGCTGTGATAAGGGATCATTGTAGACACAAATTATCGCTATTACTTATGCGTAAAATTGACTTCTTTGCTATAGACTCGCACGTAAGTCTAGTGCCCACACCGGCGCCTTCGACGCCTCATACTGTACATGTCGTCATTCTACATGTATCAGCGTCTATTCGAAATTCGCGCGCGCTCTGAGCTACACTATTAATTAGTCGCCATATATTGTCAGGAACGATATCACGAGCTGCTCGAAATGATGACCATACAGATCCTTGCGCGAAAGACGGTACGCTGAGAGTCATACCCACATAATCATGTGCTTCGCATGATTCTATAAGACGTGTGAGAACATCTCGTACAACGCCCTCGAACCATGTCACATGATTGATACTGTCCGGTGGCTGACGAAAATACAAATCTGTCTCTCAACCCTGCATCCTAAAGCGTGGAAAATATCGGCTCATTGTTATTACCGAAGCGTTCACCAGAAGGCAAAATATCACCTCCCCATGTAGCAGTCTTTCCATTGCCAGTCTGTCCACCTGGAGGCATAATTAAACCATTTAGTTTAGTATTTAGTTTTTTCATTTTACTATAATCATCTCCGTAATTGTTTTATTTTTGTCAGCGTAATTGTATTATTGAAAGCTTACCTGAATCCACCGGGTCTTCCTCCTTCTCCTCGTCGTCATCGTCCTCATCCTGCTCCTCCTCCCGTTCTTCTTCTTCTCCTTCTTCTTCTTCTTCTTCTTCTTCTTCTTCTTCTTCTTCTTCTTTTTCTTCGTATTCCTCGTTGTCTGTATTGCTATTGGTATCATCGTTTGAACTGTATTGTCGCAATGGACCTGCGAAGGCTCTATCTGATTCTCTCGCAGGGCCGACCATGAAAAGACAGTTTGTTGGTTTATAACCGCAGAACGGCTGGGTAAAATGTATCCAACCATTCCCTGCTATGCTTGTCACCATCGTTGTCCCTGCTATGATCATCTTAATCGGTTCTACACTCCTCATCGAAATCATAGGTGTCGGATCCTATTTCTTCGTCTTCATACCGTCGAACTATATAAAAATCTTATGAAAAAAAAAAAATTTAATTAAACTAATTAACGCAGTATATTACTTACGTCTTTCACTGACAAGGAAAGGTACTTTGGTGTCCCCCTCCGATTTTAATGCAACTCACGTATGTTGTAGAGCATCGAAAACTAAAAGACACGTATTTTTTTTTATCGGCGGAAAAACATTTTTAAGGGGTGAAATCGCCCTTCAAAAATAGCATGTCGAGGGGTGATTTTGCAGTTTCACCCAGAAGGCGTCAACCGATTTTAATAAAACAAAAACCAAAATACTCCTCATTGAAGACAATAAAAATTCCACGTGAAGTTGAAGAAAAAAATTCATTTTCAGGGGTGAAACTGCATAATCACCCCTAACTTTGGAGGGCGATTTCACCCCTTAAAAATGTTTTTCCGCCGATAAAAAAAAATACGTGTCTTTTAGTTTTCGATGCTCTACAACATACGTGAGTTGCATTAAAATCGGAGGGGGACACCAAAGTACCTTTCCTTGTGAGTATGGGCTGCAAAGCAGGCTCATTCAGCCAACCGCGTCGTTGAATATCACACGCACCACCGAATCAATAATTATTTGATTATCAATCAATCCAATGATATGCGCGTCAACTAAATCGTGCTGATGACACTCGCACAGCATACCGCGAATTTTACGAACAACCGCTTGTGTCAGAAGTTCCCATAATGTGATCTGTAAATTTCTTCTCCCCCACCGCGAACGCAACGACGGTCTAAGCTTCAATATAAACTCTATCACTTTCCTTATCAATGAGCACTTTAGCACTTTGACCATGATTGTGCTGTTAGAGTAGTAGTAACCACAGTAAATCAGACAATTAACTATAGATTTTTCAAAGCGGCTCGCTTTTATATATATTCCTTTAATCCGCTCTTTCTCTCTTTCTCTCTCTGCATATACTGCAGCGATGAAATGAATACGGCTATCCAAGAAGATGGCCGCACACGATCACTTTACAAAAGCAAGACCTAGGGAAATATTTAGCGATGGTGATGTACTAAGTTATCGAGTTTCGCTGACGAATGTCATATTGTTTTCATCTAATTTCAAGGCACTCAACCATGAGGAAAATCATCAAATTTCGTCGACGATATTATTTAGTTTTCATGATACATCTTATCTGTATGTCGCGGTGTGCGTATGCACATACGTGTGCGAGAGTATGCAAGAGCTTTGGGATATATTTGTTGCTCCTGTTACTAAGCTGTTGAGGAGAATGCGACAAATATCAAAGGATATTGGTGAGCAATTTTCAGTCGTATGGTTTGCAGTATCAAAAGAAAAGGCAATGCAACTCGATAGTGGGGGAAATCTGTATAAAATGGAGTATGAACACCACCGACGATTCATTCGAAAAGTTACAGTCTACACGAAACCAATAAAAATGGCAAATAACGAAGCTACGTCTCACGCGATTCGCCACATATAGCGAACCCCGTTATTTACGGTTTAAATAAATCATTTGGTAAAATAATCGTCGCCGGGCTCGAGTTGATCTCTACGTGTACTCTTACACCTGTGGGGAAAATATTGTCGAATACTTTTACCGGAATCATACTCAGTGCGGACGAGTAGCGAGTGCTTAAAAGTGATTTTTCTCGCGTACAACGATATTTCGAAGCTCATGGGGCTGATGCCGAGAAAATGTGTAAAACCCGCATAGAGCACACAGCGCATTACACACTTTTAACCTCTTGTTACCAGCACAGAGCTGTCTAATTTGGTGAAATGAGCGGTAATGCTAATAAGGAATACGAGAATCAAGAGGAATGTAGAGGATCGAACCGAAATGCTTCCAAAAATACTCTCCAAACATTGTTCTTCAGCGACCGACATTTGATATGCTCGTCGAAATGAGTAGAAGAATTGATATTCATATGCAGGCTCTAGAGAGCAGAAGTGAAACGATTCAGCGGTGTATGAACGAGGAGGTATCTTATGCCCGTGAAAAAATAGTTGTCAGTGAAACGCCTCGTGCAGCAGCGTATGAGATCATCGGTTCCAAGGAATTCTTCGAAGAAGCGTTCGAGCACATCACGACCTTCCTAGCGCCGAAGAATACGGAGCTTATGAAAATTATTTTGTCCGAAATAATTGTACTGTATCGTGGTCATATCGCTGATCACGCATCGGGTGTTGCGTTGCGAACGCAATAATTCTCCGTATATGTAGATATTTGTGATAAAGACATAGTTGTAAATAATTGTAAAGGGTGGTTAAATTTTAAGGGCCGATGTTGATTTTAAATAAAACACAAATTATTTAGGAAATTATTGTCAATTCTTTTTATTATGATAATATGGTATAGTTCAATTATGTATGGAACAAAATATCGGCTAAATGGCCACCGCGACCTCGGCGGCACACCTCCATCCGATGGTCTAAATTTTCGATGACGCTTAGGCATAATTGAGGTTCTATGCCGTTAATGTGCCGAATTATCTCATCCTTTAGCTCTTGAATTGTTGCTGGCTTATCGACGTACACCTTTTCTTTCAAATAACCCCAAAGAAAGAAGTCCAACGGTGTCAAATCACATGATCTTGGCGGCCAATTGACATCGCCACCACGTGAGATAACACGGCCATTGAATTTGTCACGCAAAAGAGCCATTGTTTCGTT
>CAWWDW010000606.1:0-23470 GCA_963942595.1 Cylloceria caligata | reverse complement strand
TTGATTGTACTGTTTGAAATATAATTGTAGTCAAATTCCATGAATTTACAATTAGCCTTTTAGAAAATGATGTATCAGCTAACAGATGAATGTAATTTGAGTAAATGTTATCTACTTTAAAGGATTAAAATAAACATGCAGAAAGAAAATAGTACTGACAACTACTTAAAGTGACACTTATTAATTATCGACGGATGCAACTGTTTGTATAGTTATCGTAATAACCTTTAATTACTTTCACAATTGAAACAATCTATGCCATAATCTATGGAAAATATGACCAGCAATTGATGTTTATTATTTAATGATAGTTGACAGAACTATCGCAATTTCTTTGAGTTTACTAAACACTCTCGCTTTCCTTTGATTTCTTATATTTTCTAACAATAATTCCACTTTTTTAAATACGAACAGAAATTTGTGCCAATTCCGGGAGTTTTGCAATGAACAATTGATTAAAAGTCATAAATTCTTGCACCTTTGAAAGATTCAATTATGGTCAAAAAAGTTTGTATTATAAAAGTTTTTAATGATTTTCCGAAAAGTTTGTCATTGAAGGTTTTGCATGAAGAGTTTCTTTTTTGTAAAAATTGTAGTAAACAATTGTTTACAAAAAATTATCATCGTTTTCGTGATATCATAGTAAATAAAAATTGCAATAAAAATTAATCGTTACTAGGCCTGCTAAGAATTGGCTATTTCATTTTCCAGATTTGAACGAAATATATTCTTTTGATTTTAACCAGTTTGCTATCTTAAACCGAATGTCTTGTATCTAAATGGAATTGAAATTTATTAAAAATTTTAAACGTAAGCTTTTGGTCAGTGATCATTTCTTCTTTTCTTACATTTCGTCCCTTCTAAGAGGGATCATAATCTTAAGAGGGATCAAATGAAGATTGCGCGACAGGACGATGCATTGATTTATAAATGTACGACAC
This sequence comes from Cylloceria caligata, assembly GCA_963942595.1. Classification (NCBI taxonomy): domain Eukaryota; kingdom Metazoa; phylum Arthropoda; class Insecta; order Hymenoptera; family Ichneumonidae; genus Cylloceria; species Cylloceria caligata. Next base: position 22,529 of record CAWWDW010000606.1, on the reverse strand, counting down.
CAAGATGTTTCTTATCGCAAACGAAATATTGTTCTTCTATCATTTAAAAAAAGAACGCTCGAAATCGATTGACACATTTCTCAAATCCGATTCAACACCATCACGATATACCATGCAGGAATTCCAACGGGGGTGCGTAGAAGTCCCCGTTGATTGGTTGGCGCGCAAAAAGCTCGGTTACGGGGCGCGGGAAAACCGCGAGACATTGCAGGCTTCGCGCTCGCGGCTCATTGGTATGCCCGCTTCGGTGTTTCAGGGGTTGAGAATGGGTGATGGCGGTGGCAGGGTGCGAGGAGGGAAATGCCGTAGTAGTCCCCCGTCCTCCCATCTTTACATAGTCGGGCTTCCCGCGCGTCACGCTGCGTGTTGCCTGGCGCTATTGGGAGGGAGCTAGGGGGTGTACTATACATACCCACAAGGCAAGGGGTGCAGAGCGCTGCAGGGTGAGCTCGGAGATAGCTTAAACTTAGCATTCACAAACCAACGCGCAAACGGCGTGGTGCGGTGTCTGAAAGCAGCGAAGGCAGTGTAGGACTATTCGTACAGAAGCAAGGACTACGAGAGAATCCTCCCCCACCGCAGCATGGAGGGTTAGCGAGAGAGGGCCGATTCCGCTCGCGTTCTGTGTCTTTGCGTTGGAAGGTAGAAGCAAGCCAGACAAAAGAAAGATAGAGACAGAACGATCGAAGGAGCGAAGGGAGTAAAAGGAAGATATAGAGGGATGAGACAGAGTCAGTTGGACTGAAAAATACAAAAAAAAAGGAAGAGAAAGGAGAGGCTAGGGTGAAAAGAAAGCCCGGATCTCTCGAGCTGCCTTTCTTCTTGTTCTTCTTCTTTTTCTTCGCCTTCTCTTTCCTTCTAGCCTCTGCACGCTCAGAAAGAAAATGGAATGGTGGATCCTACGTTTTCTCCCGCTTCTTCCCATTGATTTACATCTTGTCTTGGCGCGCGCACGGGCGAAGGAAGAGTAGAACTCATGGTAGAGAAAACCGAGTGGATGCTCTCTGGTACCTACTACTACTACTACTACTACTACTACTACTACTACTACTACTACTACTACTACTACTACTACAAATACTACTACTGCTACTGCTACTACCACTGTCGAGCAGGGGGAAACGGCGAGCCAGGCGATATCAGCCGTTTGTATGCGCGGCCGACGCCAAACTTTGCTGAATTGCCCTATGACTCCTTATATCCTGTCTCACTCGCTCTTTCGTATAAAGACGTTTATATCTTCCTCTTTCTCAAGCTTTCTCTGCCTGCTCTTAGCTTTTCCTTCCCCTTACGAAGACGCACATATACTATACATGTATATAGTATACGTACCCTTCGTTTTCTCGCTCTGGGCTTTTCTTGTTTGCAAGATCCGCACAAGCGTTTCTACACGGAACACTCGTAACAGTCAAGAACAACACTCGCTCGGGTTTTATGACGCAGTGCGTGACACAAACCCTGCGTACAAATAATCCGAGAAGAGTCGTGGATTGTATTATAGGTTGAGAGTTTGTCTACACCTCTGTTGACATTATCGAAAGTTAATTATTTTTCTCACATTTTTCTTTCATGCTTAACACGTTTATTTAAAGGGGACCCAACGCGAATTCATCCGCTTAAACTTGGTTACCAAAAGACAATAATAATCACCTCGGTAATGCATCACTCCGTCCGCGGTGCAGTACATCGATTCTGCGAACACACCGGAAGTCAAATGTAATCAAGGTGTGCATTTTTATTAAAAGAAATAAAGAAAGGTGCAAAAAATGTTGTTTCCTCGCAAGTTCTGGCAAGCAAGATTAAGCGGATTGTATTCGTTGCAGCGTATATAGCTCTTCCTCTTGTGAGCTTGTGAGATTCAACTGTTGACCTCTCGAAAAATATTCCACCCCCTCTACAGACTGTCTGGGAAGCTTTTAATATTTGTTTGTTTTTTTAGATTAAAGAGTTGTCTGGTGACACAAGCGGTTTAATCGGAAACGGTCAGCCCTTTGCGTCTTTCCTAAAAATTCCCGGACACGACTGTAGAAAGTATCGTTTTTTTTTTATCATTCAATTCCCGTTGACTGTTTTGAAGACTCCGTTAGGGTTTTGCCACGTAAATGATTAAGCATATCAATCTGTACTCACTGTTGTACTCGCCGTGATCACTCGGGTCCAACCGCTTTGCTCTGCGACCGTGTTTGCTGTTGTTGTGTACGAACATATTGTCTGAGATAGCGAGGTGGGGTCCCTCCACGCAGACTTGCGTTGATATGATGACCTGTCAATAAATTTGTTAATTAAAAATCGAAGATATAATTAAATTAAAATAAATGGGTCAAAGGATATCGGAGACGACGCAAGTAACTTTCGAGAGAGATATTTGGCGAGAAGGTTATCCTCTATCCGAAAAATAAAAGGCGCACGCGGTGAGCGTCTAAACGCTTCAAGTTTGCTGTGCCTCGCCCGAGAGTTTCGAGAAACTTGGCGTATCGCCCGTGTGTGGCCCTGCCGAATAACGTTTTACTAACTTGGTACTGTGGGAAAGAGTGAGAAAGTGCGAGGATATCCGTGAATATAGTCTTACTCGCTTGAGCGAAGGGGAGAAGGGTTGGGGGTGGCGATATTCGCGAGGCCACTAGAGTGAAATTTTAATTCGGCAACTTTCGGCAATAAGCAATTCCGGAAGAGATTCGGAAGTGCGATAAATATTTTAATTTTTGGTCTGTGGTTTTAGGAGTGGCAGAGCGGCAGTCTGCGGATGCCAGGACTCGTCCTTGTTCACTTGTTATAGGAAGGCACGCGTAATGCTGTGCGAGGGAGAGAGAAAGAAAACGGGAGAAAATAGCCCTTTCCCTGACGCTCTACTTCGCTGCGCGGCTTTCCCTTTTTGGCAATTTATTTTTTAATTCTGTCTTTCGTTTCCGTATCATGGGTCCAGCAGCAGAGATACCGAGTGCGGTATATACGCTATATACTGCTGCTTCGGGGAAGTGGACGAGGTCTTGCTGTTTTCTCTCTCTTTCTCTCTGTTTATATAGGGTAAGGGATGAAACAGGAGTGGCTGATGCCGTGCCGAGCTAATTGCCAGGGCCCCGGATTACAAGTCTCTCTCACGTTATGCGCGATAGGGCTCTCAACTCTCCGCGATCCGGGCTGACTATACATTAACTCCGCTGTTAAGCTTCGCTATGTAGGTACGGTTTCAAAGACCATTGAAACTATATTGAACTACTTTATTCAAATCAATTTGAATAACAGAACCATTCACGAATATATCCGAAAGTAACATCAGATTGAGCACACTGAAGCTGACTTTGTACTTTTAGCGTCTTCTTGATGCATAGAATTAATATATATAAATAGATAATTGTATTTCTTACCTGAAATCGTCTCATATCTCTTGGATTCCCAGCATTCTTCAAACAGTTTTGATTGCACTTGAGGAAGAATTTGAGAAAAAATCTGCAAGCAAAGAAAAAAAGAATTTTTAAATTTATTTTGCTGAGTATAAAAGGTTTAAGCTGTTGACACGATACTTAACGCTCTTCAACGTCACGGTAACTCAATTAGAAGAGAAATACAGACTCGAAATGGTGGTTTGAATAGTGCATAAGCCAATCGCAAGCCCCCGCTTCGCCTCTACTACATTATTCAACATTTCTCTAGATTAAAGCCCCAGCCACGTGTTCCTCTCTCAACCTTTAGGACCGAACAGGGTTTCATGGTACACGCCATTGCCTTCTACACCTAGTGTTACAGGACTCCTTGCAATTTTTAAATATTTTATCGATAAATGGTTCTTAAATACATAATAAATAATTCTTCGACCGGTGATAGAGCTGGTGTTCTTATTTTCTGCATCTATAAACAAAATTAACTTAAAAAACTTATTTTTTTAAAATTAATAACGTAGGAAAAGAAATACTCATTTCTAAGCCACCCCATATATACTTTAGGGTCGTAGGTTAACCTTGCTTATCGAAAATGTCAGGCCCAGTTCGTGAGGATTCTCTTGTACGCTTACGCGCACCAAAACATCTTCCTACGTTCTAAAATTCCTGAAGTTATCTAGCGAAGGGTCGAGGTCGTATTCTTTCTGTCTATATGTCGCTATCGACGCGACTGAAAGGGCGACTCTTGTCGATACACGGTAAAGTACGCAAGGAACAGCTACTGCAGCGACGAAAGAAACGAATAAGATGCGAGGAGAAAGAGATATGTTAAAGTAAAATAGAGAATAGTGATAGTAGTGGATACGTCCAGGATAGGTTGTGCACTTACATAGCTCGGTTCAGAGTCGAGGAAAAGCCGGCGGCTCAATTTTCATGAATTATGTAGAATATCGGGGTATATTGAATTCGGTGAATTTTACGGAGGGTGCTGTGCGGAAGGGATAGGTAGATGTGTGTGTATGTGGTACGGTAGCACGAATGCGCATGGAGAATGTTGGAAGCGGATCAGGCCGGAGCAGCTAAAATGTAGGATGGTTGAATATGTGGATCGAGGAGGTTTGAGAAGCGGAGGAGACGCGTAGGAAACAATCAGAAGGGCGGAGAAGTCGTGAAGGGCTGGGAGGGGAAACGAGTGATACGAAGGTGGAAAGAAAAGGAGAAGAGTGAGGTACGTGGCAAGAGGCGAGGGTGAGACTCGCAGAGGGAGGTATCGGGGGGTGGTTGCCGCTGCTGCTGCTGCTTGTAGGCCTTCCCTCCCTCGGGACGCCATTGTCATCCCCTTGCGGAGTATGTCCGCGGCTTCGGGACTTCATCGAAAAATCAAACGCATACTTTCGAGTCGTGACGTTTATATATATATATTTTTTTTTTTTTCGTTGTCAATCATACGTAGTCAGGAAGAATCGATGCGAATCGGTTTTGTTTTCTTTTTTCAAACTTAAATGTCTTATTTACAACTGGGATTTATTTAGTAGACAGTCGCACAATCGGCAGTAGGATATATATATATATATATATACAGACTCGGAATTTAATTTACTCTGCTCTCAAAAGGAGTTAAGATACTATCCGGCAGATGCTAGAGAGAACTGGTATTCAAAGCATTGTAAAGGCTTATCGAGGCGGATGATCGCGTTCTAAACAGGATAGGTACGCTCACGCCTGGAAAGTCTCATTCTTGCTTCGGGCGTTACATTGCCTTGGCTTTACCGGAGTAGTACACACGTATCTACACACGAAGATACCGTTGGTGGCGGCGACGACGACGACGACGACGGCGACGACGACTACGACAAGTAGAGCTTTCTTCGACGGTAAGAACGTGTGTTTAAAGTCGCGAAAGGAGGCGAGTATAACACGTTGAATCGGAGAAAGACGAGTGGAAGCCTTCTTCGTGGGAAATTAATCTAATTTTCTGTGTCTATTCACCAAATTGTATATTCTCATGAACCTGACAGTGAATGCAAAACAACAGTCTTACCTGTTCGGTGGTACATCGGCACTCTTTATTAAATATAACATTTTAATAATTATTGTCTTAGGATTATTAAATCTCAATGGAAAAAAAAGTATACGGAATAAAGAATTTTTACATACAGGGCATTCTCAACAATTTTAACCACTTTTCTTCGTTATTATCACAAAAAAGTTGCAAAATTTGTCACTTTGCAGTATTAGTTTGAAAATATTTTTCGTCAATTATTTAAAAAAATGTCATTCAATCATTTCGGTTATATCGTTTTTTTTTTTTCAAGTAAACATATGTTGCAAAATATGACGCAGAAAAAAAACTTGTCAAAGGCAAAAGTTGTAATTTTCATTCGACAAATTTCCCAGGAAATAAAAATAAATATTTATTGAAGAAATTTTTGTGAAAAATGTTTATCTTACGACTGAATGGGGGTACTGTAATTTTTATTAAAATAATTCATTGTTATCTTGTTAGAAACCATAATAAAAATGATTTTTCAATCGAGTCGTGCCCATTTTTATTGATAATATTATTATTATATGGTGACGTTATAATATTATCGTAAAAAATGTAACTCAATATTTCTCTATCTAAAATTACGATATTACTTTGAAACGTAAACCGGATCTCAGGTTTCCCGTCATTTTCTGGATTTCAACTTGCTCGTTATAGGATTAAAGACTGTTTACCTATACAGTTGCGAACCACTGAGTATGCCGGATATATCGGGTGGCTCTCGAGATTATTGTCTTAGCGAACTGTCAAGCGCGATTCGGGAAAGCGAGGAGTACCGCGCGTTGCCGTAGCGTATTTACGTGCGAAACGTTGCTCTCGGGAAAGTAGGATCGGGAGATGAAAGAGATTCCTTGATGGACTCGAGCAGAGCATCGGTTGGACGAACGAGGGCACGCCAGTGAGAGTGAAAACGTACAAGAAAGACCAGAGGCAAAGGGGAGATCGGATATATCATGAACGCGTACCATACACACAACGTTATATATCTACATGCACTGGCGCGTGAAGTATCAGGATACACTAATCATTCGCGACAAGACTCCCTCGTCGTCGTTCTCACATTGCGTCAGGAAAACGAGAGCGAGCTGTTACGTCGCGCGACGTTGTCGTTTCCTTCTTTCCATCTCACGCGAACACGGAGTACCCCCGAAAGTATTGGCTGTTAGGGGCTAATGGATTGCGTTACGGACTGATTCAAATGCGAACTGGATTTTATTCCGCGAGCTTCCTCTCCCCTTCCGGATCTCTGTATCAGGGTACAACGTTATACGTATATATCCGTGTCGATAGCTCCGAAGCACGGGATAGCTTTCTCGAACGCGCGAGCGTTAGTTTCTTAGAGGGGCCAAACTCGATTCCGGATGTCTATTAGATTTTTCTCCTTCGAGTAGGTACGTACACTGGCAGCGTGTTCTGCCGCTTTTCCTCATACTACTGTACATCGGGTACGAAAGCTATCTCGTTTCGTATGGCGTTAGAGACGACGAGTGGATTTCAGAGGTACCGCACGAGACAAAATCTTTGTAAAATCCGTTGCCCGATTCTCGAGCTATATCGTTACGATATATTCTATAAACATATATTGTATACAAATATTGTATATGAGACATAGTTAAGAAGTTGTTACAAATGGTTTTCATACGACATTGTTTTTTTTTTTATCAATTTGCATTGATAAAATATTTAAAAAATTTATATTTCTCCTTTGGATCATCGACGTCATAAATGTGTTTAAAAAGTTGGTTCGCCCCGATGTTGGGCGTGCATCAAGTCGTTAACCTTTAAATGTAAATATTTATCGATAAGATGATTATTTAATATTTGTAATATTCATATACATATGGATAACCATAAACGATGATACAGGATTGAAAGTTGTATTTATAGATTTGTAGGAAAAGTTCATCGAAATTGACGTCGATTGATACTTATTTGCATCGTTGGCTTAACGGCATAAAAAAAAATCGCAATAGCCATCGAGAGAGAATGGCGCATGTCGAAGGGTAAACCGTAAACGAAATAAAAGCGACAAAAAAAAAAGTCATGCAGACGAAACGAGGAGCAGAGGAGTCTCCGCACCCTCTCGCGAGTACCGCTAATTGGTACACCCTGGTACAAACAAACGGGCGTGCGAGGGCCGATGATATATTGCAAGGTTTGATTGAATTGCTTCGACTCCGTGTTTGCCCGCGCCTCTCGTCGATATTTAACGCCCTTCCTATCGCACGGTTTGCACTGTGGAATCGAGGCACGCGCGTGTAGACGCTTTTTTCTCTCCACACGCTCACCCCACGCTCTTTCCTCGCCATGTCGACGTCGCTTACGTTTTTCCATTTTTTTCGCCTCTATTTTCCGCCTGGTTCGAAGTTGCCCATTGTAAAACTGAAAACAGCTAACCATGCGAGTTTTTTTTCAGGTCTACCGACTCTGTATCTCGCTCTGGGACGTACGTCCCTCCCTCGACCTCGGTCTGACCGATTCATGGCAACGACAATACTCGCGCTCTCTTTCTCTGCCACCACGTTTATCTCTCTCTCTCTCTCTCTCTCTCTCTCTCTCTCTCTCTCTCTCTCTCTCTCTCTCTCTCTCTCTCTCTCTCTCTCTCTCTCTCTCTCTCTCTCTCTCTCTCTCTCTCTCTCTCTCTCTCTCTCTCTCTCTCTCTCTCTCTCTCTCTGTTTTATTTCATTTTCTAGTTGTATCGGTGCCTAAACGAAAAGCCAGGGCGCGAAGCGCAACACTATATACCGCGATCGAGTGAACGAAGAGGCGGAGAGGGCAAAGCGGGCGGGGGATGATTTCGCAATCGGGCTCAGACCTACGCTTCTGTATATTTTATTCTATGTCCATTCGTTAGTAGAGCTTCGCATCCAGCAGCGAGCGTTGGCAAGGTGAATGCGGTACATCGTACACGTTTCACAAAAAAAAAAAAGAAATGTAATAAAAAATTTTCAACGAGTGGATTCGAGATGATTTTTTTCTGTGGTTTTGCTCCGTCAGAAAAAAAAAAGATCCTCGGCAACAATCACGACTTTTCGCCACGACTTGCGATCATCTATAAATATATTTTCACTACGAGTGACAGAGAGGGAGACTCTTGGGATGGATATAGCAGGCTTAGCCGAGGACTTACGCGTAATAGTTCCAAATAGGGTGGCGTTACGCGGTGCTATACGTATCAGAAATCCATTTTCTCCGACGTGGTAGAGAATCTTTAATCATGTTTTCAGTAAAAGTACCAAGAGCAACCAGGAACCATGGTATAGGGTGAACCCTCATTCCTCTGTACCACGTCGTATATATAGAATACCGCTGTAGGAATAACCCGAGGGTTTGCCGGGGATATATCTCGGGAGGAACGAATTCGGTCGAGGGATTTCTGAAGCCGCTCGCATACCGTATATACAGACTCTTTCCTTTGTTTTTACGCCTCCCTGTAGCGCAGGGGTACATTGGTACAGAAGAGAGCACAGCAGGACAGAGAGAAAGAGAAATAGAAACAAAAAGATAGGAAAAGGGAGTCGAATGCCATCGGAGTACCGCACGTATAGATCGATAATTCTCTGGCTCTCCTACCCTTATCCCTCTATTCTTCTCACCCTTGGGCACTTTTTCGGAAGTCACTTTTTGACGTAAAAATCACGAAAAACGTCACTGCATGGCTATACGTACGGCCCAGTGATGCAGGGGTAGCAAGGCGATTCCGCAAGGTCTCAGCGAAAACCTCGTGAAACTAGCGCACTCAGCGTTTAATCGGAGCACCGCGGGCGTGTCTGACGGAGTGTGCTAATCACCTATTAATCTATCCGGAAGGTCTCCCCCGTTCGATCGATTCATAATAATTGATCGGATAACTAATAATAAAAAATAAGTGGAAAATTAACTATAAAATTACGTAACGCGTAGCAAAATGTTGGTAAGACATTGCGCGTTAAAAAATATTTTTTACGTTGTTCAAAAGAATTTTTATTACAATTGTAATATAACATAATTATTGTATCTATAATTTTTTCTCAATATAACGCAAACGTTGCGAATAATAAATAAGCTTCAACTTATTTTTTTGTTGGTGTATCTAACGTCTGATAAATCGTTGATAGAATTTACGATAGAAAAGCCACGTTATAGGTAGACCTAGCCATATTGGAGTACGAAACACACACGGGAATAAGCCAGGAGGCCGAAATGCATAATATAGATGGCCCAAGACGTCAATTAATAAGAATGTGTACGGAGGTCGGTAAGGTATAGGCAAGCAAGACCCCAATCCTATCGCTAGAACCCATGTACACTATCGCTGTATAGTATAGGAGCGTGAACCACCACCACCACCATCACCACTACTCGGTACAGCTGTATACCTTGCATACACCTTAACTGGGGTTAGTAAGGAGTTAGCGAGGTATCAGGGGATGCTTAATGTTTAACCAGCATCCATTACGCCCTCTTGCACTAGCCGGGGCCCACGTACAGTCTTCCTCTCGCTTCGTTGCCTCCTTCTATAGTTCCTTAGACTCTGTACGGGCATCCTCGTACTCGTCGTCATCATCTTCGTCGTCATCTTTCGTGCTTTACACAGCAGGAAGTATAATAGACGTAGGAAATGGCTAAGAAGGATCACACTCCAGGATCTCGGAGACGAGAAACGAAGAGAATTAAGAAAATCAATTTTCCGAGTATCGGCTTGCGAGTTAACTCTCCACCTACATTGCGAAATCGCTCTTCTCTTGGAGAGCAATGCGACGAGTCTTCCTTATTTCTGTCTTTTTGTTTTTTACTGTAATATGAGAACGCGCTTATGACCTCAGACTTCTATATTTTGTACAATTTTTTACAACACGGAAGATGGATTGACCGAAGTTTTTCAGTTTTACGAATTTTTAACGGTAGCAAATTTTCAAAATATTCTATTCAATGTTTAACGTTTTTTAATTATTATTGTTAACACGAATTGTCTTTACATAGTTTATGAATACGTGAAACTGCTTGCTACACACGTTTCCTCGAAATGATTTTTTTTTTACATGTACGATAACCTTATTGATTTATGCAAAGAATTAAGGGGGCTGCAAGCTTCTCCTTGTGGTACTCCTTATCTCGTAAGAGAGAAAGTGTACGTATAATACTTTTTCTTCCTGGGAGTTGTTTGACCTCCTCTCCACATGAGGCACCCAGCGTAAATATCATCCAAATCGCGGGAAAGGGGTGGATGGAAAGAAAAGAGGACCAAGAGGAAAAGGGAGAGAGAAAGAGAGAGGGGCGGGGAGTTAGATGGACAGGAGGACAGAGATGGAATAAATTTGCGCTCGGATATAGCGCGAGAACAGGTTTCAGTGTCTCCGACACTTTTAAGGCAAACCTCGTTTACCCGGGTTGCTGCATGGTATTCGTAAGGGAGATACAATCAGCTCGGCGATTTCTTCAGTCAGCTCGAATTCTCCTCTTCTATTGTGGCGCTGTTGATGCTTCACTGTACTTCTCGGTATGTATACGTATTGCATTATCTTGTGCACCAAGAATTATTCAGATATTTCGAAACGTTGTCTCATTCCGTTACGTTTCTGAACCTCTTGAAATTCATTTTTATATTTAAAAAGAAAATAAACAGCAAAACATGTAATAAAATATTTAACAATTTTTTTCAAATCGATATCAATACTCAACGATGCAAAACAAATATTCTTTCAATTAATTTTAGTGTCTGCATAGCATTAGATAGATCTTAATAAATTGATAGATCTTAATAAATCTAATATCACCGATTGCAAATAATAAAAATAATTATTAATTTCTAGAGCACGTAAAATATTGAAAATTATTTTATATACTGCGTACTTTTGGAAGTTTACCTGGTAGAATAATCAAATTCATGATAGAGCCATGAGAACACAGATACGAGAGAGGTGGAGAAAGTAGAGTAAACGATGGCGAAGCGAGAGAAGCGAGGAGGCCAAGCATTTGCCTTAGTCCCTAAGACGAGAGAGACTATAGCTAGAGTCTGATGCTACCGGTGGTGGTTGGGCTATTCACCGAGCTTGGGCTCTCCGGGTGTTTCGTATGCTTGCGCGTGGAGCCACTACTAAGACGCTACATAATTCATAGCCGAGTAATACGTCTTACCGGAGCATGTCTCGAACGATCCGTGGTCGCCTGTGCACTGCGAGCTGGAGTGCTGCAAGACGCTCTCACGATATGTATAGCCAAAAGGTGAGGAGAGCAGAGTGAGGTATATAGCCAGGAGGGCTCTGTGCTCTCGGAAGGATCTCGATGTCCTCGCTCGTATCCCTGATACACACTTGGATACCCTTAATGGTAGTTTATCATATTAGCCGGAAGACGCACGATAGTTCCGACTGAGTCGAGACCGCGTGGGTTAACTAGGTTTACTCTGCAATGTCGTTGAAGAGACGATTTGCTGTACACCTATATTACAATAACCAACGTGTACCGTACAGGTACTTTACCAGAGAGCAACGTCGCTTAACCAATGCAATGAACCATGGTTTAGCGTTAAGTGTACTTGCCTGGTCTTCATACTTTCTACTTTAATCTGGTAATTACGTTGATATTAAAGTTTGCACAGTATTCGGTTATTTTTAATCAGATTATTTAATTCGTTCATCAAAATACCTCAGTAAAAGATGTAGGAAAATATATCTGGATGGTTCTATACATGTCAAAGCGATATAATCAAAACTTTAATGGTTTGGAACAATATCACGACTGAACAAGGGAATGTAACTTTTGTTGTTGTTGTAAATGTACAAAAGATAGAACCTTAAGATGACTATCGTTGCTATATAAATAAAGTAACAAAGTGAATAAAAACAAATTGTAAAAAATTATATTCAGGATACTCCATTTGAGAATTTTTAATGAACGCTAATACGCGATAGGGCTGACTAAAATATCGATTCGATTGCAGTCTTATAACTAAACCTCCTCGATTTATACCGCAATATTAAATTCTCAAGCGGATACCATAGATATAACTATAAAGTGTAAATGCGAACCTCGCACCATCGTAGGATCTGCTATTTCTCCCGTAAGATCCTTTAGCGAGAGCAAAGTAGCAAGACCAAAAAAGAGTTCACGCGTTACTCGATTCCTGGGAAGTTTAGCTCGCCGATACTCGTGAAACCATCGCACCCAAAACCGGTATCATTAATATCAGAGTAATAAAACGTGTCGATACGATGTCGGCTGAGGATATTTTGCTGCGTGAGAGCCAAGTTTGTATTTTTCTACCGCACACTTCTTGACGCGAGCACATACACCGACCAATGAATACATTCCGCTTCTACCGGATATGTAACGAGACGCGCGCATACATCGCGGTCGGGTTAGGCTCGTCGCGGAAAATTGTGAAATTACCACGGTCGAATTATCTTGACGCCTTGGGCCACCGCTACTCTCTGCGTCGGAACAGCCCAACGGGTTTCGTACGAATGCGTTGCAACCCTCGGACACCGGTCCATTTCCATAAATGCATCGGTATCCGGCGGCGGAGCTGTATGCCCAGTACTCCGCTACGTGTAAATTAACTTACAAACGTTGAGGCGTGTGCGAGAATTGTTTAGCGAGGTGCGCGGTTTCCGATGCACGAATGTACATTATTTTACGTGTATAATCAGTATATATGCATGTTATATAGGTAAATGTATACATGCTCTCGATTTTCAGGCGTATATAGATACTAGATGGTGTACGCGGTACGGTGAACGATTTATTAATATCTGCATTTAGATACGGAAACCCTGGAGGGGCCTTAAGGGCTATCGGAGTCCCCTCTCAGTTCGCCCCTTTATTCTCTTCTTCCTCCTACGAATGTTACATCGGTGTAGTAGAAAAACGAACGTGTATACATACGACGTTAGAACGTTTTACGGGAGTTTGCACGGACAGATGTGTACTCCGGGCGGAAGTAATATACGTTTGCTGGGATTAATGTGCCCTCGTAATTAAGAGTGACTAGAAGCATTTAGGGTCAACACACCAACGAGTGAATACCGTCGTTACACGTTTTCCGGATAACATGTCGAAGCAAGTTTTTTTAAAAACATTTATTTTCGTAACTACATTTGCTTCAAATAAATATTCAGCTATATCACAAGTTGTAAAAATGATTTGAAACAATAATTAATTTTTAATCTTTGATTTTTTGCTTCGTTGATTGAAATGTTTATTATCATCTAATCTATATCGTGGGACTTTATTGAACAGTCGTGGTTTATTGAGAAACTCGCGAGAAACTCAATCACTCGTAGAGAGATTTAAACGAAATTTCATAGAAATTGTTTGTAACGAGTGACGAATAAACGTGGATAACGTGGAAGGAAATAAGCGATATAATGTGCGTAGCACGAACGTTAAGTCAATCTATTGTAGGAAACTGTTGGCTAGCTCGTTGCGGAGGGTTGTCTAATAAGTTATAAGTTTGTTGACGCAAGCTCATTTAATCCCAGCTAACTTTGTTGCCTTATAACCCCTGCTTCCTCTCCGCATCGAGTTTGTCGAGCCAGGCTAAAATGTGATTTTAATATTTCGCGGCTCCTTTGAGGGAAACTCCGGGGAAATGCTAACTGGCTTACGAGAACTCGTATATATATATCTCGCGGGGCCCGCGTTACTTCTTGCATCGCGCCCGCGTACCCTTCACGCGTTGCCGCAAGCTCAGAGCTCAGCGAAGTAGAGAGAAACCAGCCAACAAATTCCGCACATGTAAATACATCTCTACCTAGTTCGAAACTCGGTAAAATCCACGTGAGCTATGCGAAACTCCTTCGACTTTTGGTCCTGGTAACCGTACAGCGGTACACGTGTTTTCTTTTCACTTTTATCTCGCTTCACGATTTGCCCTTCGTCGCGCACTTCCGGCCTGTAATACACTCCCTCGCGCATGTATCTGGATTTCTTTGAAAAGTTTTTCAACGCTATTTCCAGGATCGCTTTGTAAAAGTTCAGAGCCCAATTGATTTTTCTCTTTCTATGCGAACCGAGTGAAAAGAAAAGAAATAAAAAATACTCAAAGGACGGATTGCCCGAGCGAGTAATTTAGTCGAGCACCCTTTTGGATCGCTATCCCAGACTTTATTAAAAAATATGTCTTAATTTCACCGGAGGGTTGAAGTTTTTTTTTTTTTTATTTAAACCCATTCCTTCCCACCATTATCGTCGCTGCAACGGTATAGCAGAGAGGAAGGGAAACGGAAAAAGAGTGGGTTGATATGGTGGACGCGGTGAAGAGCAAGAGCAACGGACAAATGGCGTTTCTCGACCTCCTATGTAATATTAATTCTTTTATCCGGATGAAAAATTTGTGGTGGTATGAGAGTGAAGGATAAGGGACGACAGCCGAGAAACTGAGAAAGAAAGAATGAGAGAGAACTGAACAGGACGAGAAAATTCTCCTGTGTAGAAATCGATAGTCTGCAACCTACTTCTGCACTGGTATAGTTTCTGTTGCCATCACAAAAACCACAACTATAGATATTTGTCGAGATATCTCAGGATTTTAAGCACCGAAAATATCTCGAGACATTCTCAAACTTATTGACAATCCTTAGGAACTTCTTGCACGGCAAGAACGTGGCACAAGTACACAGCAGAAGATTTTGGACGCTGAATCATTCGTGAGATATTTCACGTATTGTAACGTCGATCGCAAAGAGCTGCTGTCACGGCAAAAAGGAAGCAAAGAAATGATTCGTAGATACACGTATGGGCAAAGAAGAATCATCGTTTTCAACGAAAAGAGTTTGGTAAGTTAGCAGTAGTACCAGGGGCATTGAGTCGCCATGCTATTCGTTGAGAGTATAGAAGCACAGAGAGCACAGGACAGGATGCCGTGGCGGGCCGTGGTTCTCGGGGGTTGCCATGGTGATCTCACGGGGAGGGCGTTCGCCCTCTCTCACGCGCAACCCTCACCGGATGATAATGCCGCGTGCTTTCTACCGATGTTGCTGCTGCTGCTACTGCAAGCACCAGCACGGCCACCGAGAACATCGTCGCGATATCAGAAACCCAGGCAATAAAGCAAGCGTGCAGGAGATGGCTGGCTGTTGCGTGTGCTGACGAGGAGGATAAGGAATGAAGTTCAAGGGAGAGAATTCGAGGAAAGGGTAGCTGGAGGTAGAAGTACGGAAGGAACCCACTTTGCGGGACGCATTACTGGGTGACAATGGCGACACGATTTTATCGCAACATCGTGTTCCGCTATCTGTAGGCATACTTCCTTGTTAGAAGGAGAAGAAAAATAAACAACTGATTTTACATTGTACTTTGTAGCATCAAAAAGAAATCAAACGCGCGAGAAGTCAAAGTAAAAGAATTTGACAAAAGCAATATTTGGAATTAGAAACAGAGAAGGAAACGGAAAGATGTCACTTTGCAACTCCTACCGGGCAACAAGAGTGATACAATTTTATTGCAACATCTTGTTTTACTACCTTTAGGTACTTCCTTGTTGGAAAAAAAAAATGTTTCTGTTGTCTGATTCAATGAACGTCTACCGACATCGTATTTTGTGCGCTGAGTAAGTTCAGCTACAGGGGGAACGAGTCGTAAGTCACCGGGAAGTTTATCTATCGTCGTTCTTACACGCTTTCCATTTCTGAAAGAATGAAGAAGCGAGGATAGTGCGAGCTATATACCAAAAGTACTGGTTCGACGAAGTGCCGTCGTATTTTCAGTTTACGGCGTCTGAAGGTCCGTCACGCGTAGGGACGAACCACCGCGGTGTACGGGAGTGTTGGTTTCAACGGTGGCTTCCCGAAGTAGCAGAGGGGATGACTGTACCTGAGCGCTTCGGCAGCCAGAAGGGTGGAACGAGGGGGTTGGAGGAGGATGGCGCGGTACTGGGGTGCGATGCTGCTATCCGGTCCCAAAGGTGTCGTTACAATTAGACATCGCTGCCAACTGGTACGGCCTCAACCACTAAATAACTTACCGGTGCTGACAACCCGACCGCACACAGTTATACCGACTAGCTCTACTCGCCTACGCGTTTCGTCCGCATGCCTAACTAACATCTAAGCGTGACTACGGCGTGTCGTCGAAAATAGTCTCGTCACGTTTAGTCCTCTTGATTTTTTCTTTTGCCTTGAGAGCTGCTATCGCTCTACAGTTAATAACACGTAGAGTGCCTATTATACCGAAAGCGTACTGCACTCTGTTAATTCGTGTAAACTTTCATGATTATATACAAAATCTATTTGAAAAATTGTGTCTAGAATTAATTGAATAAGATGCAACGATTGAGTTTATTAAATTATAAACAAGATTGGAAAACTCTTACACTCTTTGTGAATGTTTCTAACACGGGAAAGATAAATGAGTCGACACAACCAAAAAGTAAGTTGATAGAACCACACGAGTGGTAACCACAAATATAACATTTGTTGTGACTATTAACTCGTATAAATTGAGCGCAAGTAGTTAAGATCCGAAGAGGTTATTGCAATAAGTTTATAAGATGTAATGAATCATTTTTGTATAATTTGTAAATGTTACAAGGAATTTGTATTTTTTTTATGTACCCACGAGTACTGTTTAAACAGTTTTACGAAACCTTTATCTCAATGTGATGCGTATCATTTTGATTTTTTCATTTTTATCGAAATATTTGTCTGATTTAAAGTTATCGAATGAAAGATTTATAGATATTTTTCGACGATATGTGTAAAAAAAATTGAAGGATTTTTTCTTGTCAAAAATAAAACCGTCGATCAATTCAATATTTTGCGTTAACGAATGAAAAACTACTTTGAAACACTGCTACAATCGTTGATGTTTTGCTTGATAGCAAGGGAAAGTTTAACAAGAGTAGATTAATAAGCAGTAAACGCCCCGCTCGTGTAAATTCAACTAAGTAGTATGAGCGCGTAAAGTCAGACGCGGGTGCACGGGCTCTTTTCTCGCCACGCTGAACACTCTCCACTTATACTTGGTTTTGAAGTTGGTCTGCCTCCCTCTCTGTCTTGATAATAAAGACCACAGAATTTTTTATGTTGCCTTTAACCTCCCGACTAGATAAACTCTATCGGTAGATAGCAAACTCTCTATACTTTTAACAAAATTATGTTAAACTTACAACTTTTTCGAACCTTTGTATAATTGTTGCGCCAAGTGTAGGTGTCCCGAGTTTCTTCCGAGTGAAAAAAAAATTGATCCCGTCAGCCTTCGACTCAAGCATGGTATCTCGATCGTAAAGGATTTTCAAAGTGCGGAAATGAAAGCGAGCTCAGTGTGAGAGTCGAGTGTATAAGTACGCCGCGCTTGCGCCGGATGTTTAGGAGTCGGAAATACGCAAACGGGGGAACGAGGTGACAAGGAAGAGGGCTATAACCGAGGACGGTACGCGAGAGCGTAGGTGACGTAGGAGGAAGAACGAGGAAAGATAGCAGCACTGTAGTAGTAACTGTAGTAGTAGAACTAGTATGTAGGATGTCCCTGGAGTATCGAGCTGCCCCACGGGACTCGGCAGTCGATAGTCTCGTGGGATTCACCCTCTCGCTTGCACCACTGGTTCACGGTAGCCCTGCGCGTCGTTGTATGCCGCTGCGACGGTACGTGCGGCGAACATCTCTCTTTGTTCCTCTTTAGCCCCCACCCGGTACAATGAAGCAGAGAGGAGAGAGCCTGGCACGATAGCGGACAAGCAAACGCCCCTCCACCTCTTGCCGGCACGGTCGAGGGAAACCGGAGAAGAGAAAGCGCGAGTGATCGAGACAGTGAGTGCTCGGGGGTGTCTAACGCTCTAAAAAAGACGGAGAAAGAAGCAAAGGGCTATCCGCCTTAGCCAGTGCGACGATGAAAACATTCGCAGAGGCGAGAAGGAAGAAAGTGAGACGAGAAATCTCGAAGGGAGGATGGAAAGGGCGAAGCAACTCCGGCAAAGAGAGTTTCACCAAGATTGTATGAAATTATACGCCTTGTATTGCACCCCTGCTCACTCGTTCTTCTTAACTCAGCTCGTGCCTTCTTCCGTGCCGTTCAACCTCTACCCTAATAAAGTACACTGTATGTAGTCATTGGCCATTCTAGAGAATTTGGACCAACTGTTTTACCGATATAGCCTTGAGACACAAAAAAGCATGTGATAACGATTAAAATTTAACGAATCCTTTATTATTCAGAATCTTTATTATATCAGCAATGAATAATATCTTATGATCTTTGTTTATTAATTCACCCAATTGATTCATCGACAATAACATTTCGTATTTTTTTTTTAAATTCATCAATGCGAAAAATGTTCTAAAAAAAATCTTTCATTTTTCTCACCGTTTAGCTTCGACTGGTAGAACATAATATTTATTTGTTATTATTATCAATGGGCTTTCGCGTATATCTCATCCATTATAAAAGCCATCAACTAAATAGACTGCGGTCGTGTTTTTCTTTTGTTAGATTGCCAATATCTGTATTCAGCTAAATCCTATACGATGAACAACGTTTCCTTCCATTCTCGACCTTCCCCTTCCTACTATTTTTTTTGCCAGTGTTCTTTCGTTCCCGCAACCATAGCGCGAAGGTTTCAGCCGAGCTTTCCTTCTAAGAATTATCCGCGCAACTTACAACCCCAATTTTTTCCATCTCCATTCGCCCTGGCTTCCCGGACGCGTCTTTCTCAACCGTACGAGAAACGCGTCCTACTTCATCCCTTACTGCTGTACTATAGGCACTATAGGCGGTGGTATAAATACACGGCGAGAGGGAAAAGAAAATGAAAGTGAATCTTGAAAGGTTATTCGGTACACGCGCGTGGGTCTCGTTTCACCGGCGCGGCGCGACGTTTTAAATAATTGAGGGCAACGCCGACGTGCGGCCAACAGAGAAAATGGGGAAAGAGTATCGCGCGCGTTCCGCAAATCCACGTGGTACGTTCTATGAAACTTTGGTATTAAAAAATATTTCGGTAAAACGTAAATGTAAATAGTGAAATAAAGTTTACAACCCTCCTAAAAAGTTCATAAAAACATAAGTACATAAACTTCTACTCGGTATTGTAGTTCCAGTGATATCAGAAGAGTCGAAAGAGTAATTTTACCATTTTTTTCTTCAAACTACTCCGCATATCCTATCAGAATACCAGAAATACCGGCTCGTGTAGTAAAAAAAATGTGCTTCCTGAGGGTTTGGCGAACGAGTGGATGCAACACAATGAAGAAAGGAAGGAAGGGTAAAAAAAAATTCGAAAGCCATCGGGAACGCGTTCGATCCCGGCACACGAGCACGTGTGTGCTCAGGTATGGGTAGGAAGAGTATATATGTATACTCGAGGGTGCGCGCGCCACAGAATTCAGTTTGAGAGCAACGACGAAGTCAAGGAAAGTGAGAGTGAAGAAGACGCGAGGTTGTATACCAAAGATATACGGGGTAGAATAGTATACGGTATAAGATAGGAAAGAAAGTAGGATATATAAGGGTGGCCAGTCGGTGAGATCGAGGAGTGAGCGACCCTCAGCAAGATCCTCAACCGACCAGCGACCCTCGAGGCGACCTGCTCGACTATCACTTTCTCTTTCTTACTCTCGATTTCCTTCTCTTACCAAAATTCACAAAATGTCCTCCGTTTGGTAATACGTTACCAGGAACGACGAGGATTCTTGTGTGCTACGCTTTCGTCGGGGGAGGAGAGGAGGGAGTGTGGGGGTTGAAAAACTATTGTCCGTGACACCCTCGCGTGCAGCCTAACCGACCGCGTTTTCGGACAACACTTAGTCGTGCCGAGGGAGGCGACCGAGTCTCCTGAGACTTCCATTTTGACTCTGGGGATTAGGCGTGACTCCGCCCACCTACGGCAAAAGTTCTGTCGGATTCTGAGGGAAGAAAGAGACGATGAGAGTGAGGGTGTGCGTGAGCGTGAGTGCATGTGTTTGTGTATACAACACATGTACCGTCGAAGCTAACGGAGAGCTTTCGCTGCGTATAGCGTTGTCGTGGCTTCCACGATGGCCAGAAGCGAAAGCCACGAGATATTGATGACTTCTTTCTCCGTCGAGTGGAAGGCTGGGCAACGGAGGCTCAAAGATGGTAAGGCCAACGAGAGGGTGAATTCTGCGAGGGGGAGAGGATACTCGGAGATGGTCGACCATGATTTTTTTTCTCTCTTTCTCTTACAGCATCGGGAAACTGCGTGGTTTTCTGAGTCTCTTGTACAACGGTGCGGTTAGAATACTGTTGCTCCAACACCATTCTTTCCAACCCGTAGTTACCAATCCGTCGGTACTCCGACAACGCGTTAAAATGGTTTCTCGTAGTATTGAGTAATGTACAGTTCGGTGATCTTGGCGCATCGCTGTCATTTCTGTAGATCGGTGATCCCACGGTACAAATATATCTACAATCCTCATTAATAATTTCTATTTACGACCCAACATTGTTCATGGGTTGTGGTATTTTCTGCCTGAATAAAAAAACAATTGATCTTTGATTGATATATATGCAAATAAATAAAAAAGACAAACTTCAAATTCAATTGATATAGAAACAAAATCCCTTATTAGTTATGTAAATAAAAAATAAATAAATAAAAATCGAAGAAAATTACAGAGAATGAAATTTAATGAAGCTGTTTGATGCTTTATTTCTTAATGCCTCAAAGTATTTATTGATTCTTGTTATTTCGTATACAAAATGTGACCGAAACACTACTAAATTCTTCAAGTAAAATCTTGTAATCTAATTTCTCGTTCGAAAAAGGGATTCGCTATTCTTGTTACATTGCTTATCGCATCGAAAAAAAAAATCTTGTTGGCGTAATAAACCGTACGTGAGCGTTTCTTACTTCCTTTCTCTTTTTTTTTTTCGTTTCCTCACGCAGTTTCTTTTTGCACGTACGCAAGTCTCGTGTAAACCGTGTGTACGAGCGAAGTGGTACGAGAGTGAGGCTGAAAGTCATCGGATTTGTGTGTATATATAAATGTGGGTTGGTCGTCGGACAACGTGGCATCATAAGTCGGGAGTGGTTCGAGTGTCGAGGGGTGGCGGTGCTGCCGGTCGTGGTGTAGCGGTGGTGCGGGTGGTGAAGCTCCCTGGAGGCGGCAGGCTAAATATATCCACCCCCGACAACCCCCGAGGGAGAATGTCAAGACAACATGGCCGACGCCGCCCGTCATCCTACTATAGCCTCAGTAGCAACAGCAGCTACCCTATGTATACACCAGCGATGTTCAACCACCACCACCGCCATCACCACCACCACCGCCGCCGCCACAACCACCAGAGAGCAAACCCTGTTTCCTCCCAGGAACTTTCAAAGACTACGGGGTGAAACCACGCGCGCGGCGAGCCGCCATCCACTGCTATAGATATATCTACCAAGAGTAGAACCAGGAGTGTTCAAATAGAAGGCGCAAAGCGATAACAACGCTTCGCTACGCATGACTGAATCAGTGATGGCTACGTCTTGTTACATTGTAAAATAAGATTCTTTGACTCGCTATTGATTACATTGAAATTAATTTAGCAACAAATTAATGATGCGATAAGTATAGTGAGAAAAAAAATCGCTTCGATCTACTGAATTACCGGTTATGGGTGGCGAAGTAAATATTTGGTTGATTGAATAAAATAATTATCATATTGGCTAAAGAAACTTCCTTTCTTTATATTCTTATCATATCTTCTTCATATCGTATTCGCCACGTGTAACTGTTAATTCCGTAGATAAGAGTGACTTTTTTTTCTCTGTGTAACAAAAGAATGTTTGTTCCAAAGGGCTGTACACTTGATCAAGGCAAACTGACAGAACTTATTTACAACTTTTTTTCTTTTTTAAATCGCGCTTTATGAAGAAATGGGATGCGAGGAAGGGTGCGTGATTAGAAATTCTGCAGCGTGCCTGGACATAAATTCTCTTCTACGTGATTCGATCGTACTTATATTGGATTCCAGCAATTCGTACGTGTCCTCATGGGGCCACACGGGTTGTCTGAGAAGAGGCGTGGGGAAGGGCAAAAATGAAGAAAAGGGCGGGGGCGAGAGGAAGGGAAAAAGAAAGCAGATTAAAAGTCGTAGGCAAGCTGCGACGCTCACTGAGAGAAGCGCCTGGAGGTATAAGAGTAAGAAGAAGTAGGTGGAGGCAGAGAAAAAGAAGGAAAGAC
>CAWWDW010000604.1:0-17202 GCA_963942595.1 Cylloceria caligata | reverse complement strand
ATACATAATTGAACCATACCATATTATCATAATAAAAAGAATTGACAATAATTTCCTAAATAATTGGTGTTTTATTCAAAATCAACATCGGCCCTTAAAATTTAACCACCCTTTATCATACTCGTGATCCCTTAATTTGAATCTCCATTTCGTTACTCGAGAGGTTGGATCTTTAGAATTTTTTAACCAAACTAGTGGTTTATGGTCAGTGATTATTGTGAATTTTCTCCCGTAAATATATGGATGAAATTGTTTAACGACGTAAATTATAGCTAGAACTGCTTTTTCATAGACCTCATAATTTTTTTCTACATCATTTAAAGTTCTTGAAATGTAGGCAATTGGTAAATCTTTTCCTATTTCACCTTGGGATAATATGCCTCCGATCGCATATCCCGATGCATCTGTCGTAATTAGAAATGGTTTAGTAAAATCTGGTGGTTTCAGTATCGGTTCTTTGCATAAAATTTCTCTTAGTTTTTTAAAAGCTAAGTGCTCCCTTTCTCCCCACAAGAATAAGGTAACCTTCTTTAACGGGTTCGTTATCGGTTTGGCGATTTTAGAGTATCCTTATACAAATCCACGATAGTATTCGGTTAACCCTAAAAATTGTCGCACTCCCTTAACGTTTCTGGGAGCTGGATAGCTTTTTACTGCCTCGATTTTCTTTGGGTCTGGTTTTATTCCTTCTTCTGTGATTAAATGCCCTAAATAAGTGACCTCTTTGTGCAAGAATTCGCATTTATCTGGTTGTAATTTGAGATTAGCTTCTTTCAGACGGGTTATTAATTTTTTAAATTTAATTTGGTGTTCTCGCAACGACGATGCATAAATAACAATATTATCTAGATAAACGAACAGCTCTATCCCTTGTAACCCGCTTAAAACTCGATCCATTAATCTTTGGAAAGTCGCCGGAGCATTTTTTAAACCGAAGGGCATTCGAGAAAACTCATAATACCCAAAGGGTGTTGAAAAAGCCGTTTTGTGGAAATCTTCTGGTTTTGCATTAATTTGGTGGAACCCAGATGCAAGATCGAATACTGAGAAATATTTAGCTCCACCAAGTTGTTCTAAAATGTCTCTGATATTTGGTAAAGGATAGGAATCCCCGATTGTTTTTTCGTTGAGTTCGCGAAAATCGAGTACCATCCTCCAACGTTTTTTACCTTTCGAGTCAAGTTTCTTTGGAACAATCCATACAGGACTTTTATATGGCGACTGGGAAGTTTTAATTATGCCTCCGTCATACAATTTTTTTACTTATCGCGTGATTTCATCCTTATGGATTTGTGGATAGCGATATTGACGAGTAATTATTGGATGCTCGTTGACTGTAGTTATAGGGTTTTCTAATCGTGTAGTAAGTAGCCCCTAGTTTTTCTCCCGGAATATAAAATTGTTCCGCACTTTCCTCTAATAATTCATCTATGCTATGTTTCCTCGGAATTTAAATGTTCGAGGCGTAATAAGTTTTTATTTTTTGGACACGGTTTGCCTGTTCTGCATTTTTTGCGATTGTTAGGCAGAGCGTGCTTGATTTAGAAGAGTTATTAGAGTTTGATACACGGTTTTCCTGTTCGGTATTTTCCGAGTTTTTCAGGCAGATCGTGCTTGATTTAGAGGAGTTAGTAGAGTTTGATACAAGGTTTTCCTGTTCGGTATTTTCTGAGTTTTTCAGGCAGATCGTGCTTGATTTAGAGGAGTTTGTAGAGTTCGATACACGGTTTTCCTGTTCGGTATTTTCCGAAGTTTTCAGGCAGAGCGTGCTTGATTTAGAAGAGTTAGTAGAGTTTGATACACGGTTTTCCTGTTCGGTATTTTCCGAAATTTTAAGGTAAAGCGTGCTTGATTTAGAAGAGTCAGTAGATTTGGTAGATTTTGTTGAGTTTCTTGATTTAGAGCATTTTGTAGAGTTAGGATTCTTATTCTCTTCAAATTCCTGAAGAGTTAAAGTAGGAACTTCGATTTCAATATCTTCCTCTCTCGTGTTATAGATTTTGGTGTACGCGATGCATTGTGTATTTGTGACGAGTGCTCTTCCAAGATAAATGTCTTCTCCGATGTTTAATTTTGGTAGATAACCTTCCGAAATTTCTTTGTTCTTTACTCTTATATAAAATGTTGAAATAGATCGCGCTGGAATTGTTACTATTTCTGGACTTGAAAATCTAATTTTGTTATCCCTCCAATACAGACAGTACCCTTTGTAATTAATCGTGGCCTTGTATTTTTAAAAGAAATCGTTACCCAATATCCCAGCTTGTTCAATCGGAAAATTATTTGCAACAATATGGAACACGACTGGACTTCCTAAGATGTCTACCGAGAAAGACCCTAGGGTTTCTACGAGGTTCGCCGTTATTCCATGCAACTTCAATATATCTAGCTGATCTATTTGAGACTCTGACCGGACATACGCTTTTTTTATAAGATTTGGTTCAGAATCAGAATCGACCATTAATTTCACTGGGGAAATTACCACTGATGACTCTATCTGTATCGTTAGGGGTCGGCAACGCCGTGTTAAATTGATGTGCGCTATTCGGAGTCGTCTGTGTGTATTTTCTGAGTTACTATGAGTGTTTTGTGTGGAGCCTGTTTTTGTTGCGTCTCCGACGTTGCCTCGATCCTCTGGAGACTGCTTGAGTTTCCCGGGTTACGCATTTTGTTATTATATTCACATTTCCTACATTCTTATATACTGTGTCCCTCCTTTTTACAGTATCGGCATGATTTATTATTATTATTATTATTATTATTATTTGTTTGAGATTCCGTCTGTGGTGTTATTTGACAGATCTGAAATATATTGAAAATAATGAGTCTTCACTCACGACAGGGTGAAATAAAACCAGACGCATAGATGGAAAAACAGAGAAAGTGATTTATTCTACGTTCCATAATATGAACAAAATATCACAAAATTACAAATAAATATAAATTGAATTTTGACAATAAAACTTGAGCAGCACGCCATGTGATAACACCTTTTAAAAACAGTTACTTTAAATATGAAGAGAAACACAAAATATACTATCAGGGGTACAAATTGAAAATGCGGGTTTGATAACAGATGGCGTTACTAACGCTATACGCATCAGGCAGTACTGTGACTATGTTCATGTCAAAGCTACGTCTTATAGCTTTAATTTTCAGTATGTGTCAATTTGTCGCAGTGTCAAATTCATAGTTTTTTTGAGCTCTCAATATGTCGAGTTTCGTGCCAACAAAACAGCATTTGCGGGAAGTTTTAATTTACTTCTTTAATTTGAAGAAAAGTGCTGCTGAAGCACATCGATTGGTCTCCGAGGCTTATCCGAGTCATGTTCCATCGGTTTCAACGTGCGAGAGATGGTTTGTGCGGTTTAGAAGTGGTGATTTTGACGTTGAGGACAAAGAGCGGCCGGGCCAAGTGAAAAAGTTTGAGAATGCTGAATTGGAGGCAATACTCAATGAAGACTCGTGTCAAACTCAACAAGAGCTCGCAGATTCATTGGGAGTGACACAACAAGCCATTTCCCATCGTATAAAAGCCCTCGGAATGATCCAAAAGCAAGGACATTGGGTGCCGTATGAGCTGAAGCCGAGAGACGTCGAGCGCCGTTTTTTTGCATGCGAACTGCTGCTCGAACGGCAAAAACGGAAGGGTTTTTTGCATCGCATTGTCACTGGTGATGAAAAGTGGATCCATTACGATAACCCGAAGCGCAAAAAATCACATGGTTACCCCGGCCATGCATCATCATCGACGGCCAAACCAAATATTCACGGCGCCAAGCTCATGCTCTGTATTTGGTGGGACCAGCTGGGTGTGGTGTATTATGAGCTATTGAAATCGAACGAAACCATCACAGGAGCACTATACCGAACTCAATTGATGCGTTTGAGCCGCGCACTCAAAGAAAAACGGCCACAATACGAGCAAAGACACGACAAAGTAATTTTGCAACATGACAACGCTCGGCCACATGTTGCAGCGCCGGTCAAAACATACCTACAAACGCTGAAATGGGAAGTCTTACCCCACCCGCCGTATAGCCCAGATATTGCTCCTTCCGATTACCACCTTTTCCGATCGATGACACATGGCCTAGCTGACCAGCGCTTCCATTCTTACGAAGAAGCCCAAAAATGGGTCGATGACTGGATAGCAGCCAAGCCGGCCGAATTTTTTCGCGACGGTATCCGTAAATTGCCAGAAAGATGGGAAAAAGTTGTGGCTAGCGATGGACAATACTTTGAATAATTCATTTGTTACCATTTTTTCAGAATAAACGTTCAAAAATAGAAAAAAATCCCGCATTTTCAATTTGTACTCCTGATAAATTTAGAAAAATATGAAATAATGAAAATAAATACACCAAAATTTGAGAATTAGAAACTGAATTTAATTAGGTGAGCTGAAGTGAATGATATGAGCTGAGAACCAGCACACAATTATGTTAATTGTGTGCTGTGAGTACTGAGAGCGGTGTACGCACCGCAGTCAGTGCTGCGGAGCGTACAACGCAGTGAGATGTATGAGTGCGTAGACTAATTTAATGCCTGTCAGCAAATACTCAATGTGATGGTGAAATAGAATTTAAAGAGAGCGAGTACTAGTATATACAAATTTGACAACTGAGTGAAATTCTACACTGACAGGCTATGATGCAGTCTACGCTGCAGAGCACTGAAGTGTGAGCTTGAGGATGCACAAATGATTAGACTGAATTCACAACACTCTCCCAGCAAGTTTAATTGGGGGAAAGTGCAGTGAATTGGTAAAACACACACAATTATATTAATCGAGCATGCTAATAATTAAGTGAAAACGTAATGCAGCCCGCGCTGCAGAGCACGCCACAGTGTGAGACCTTTATGAAGATGTACCGATGTGTAGTTCACTCCTCACCGTCATTGAATTATGTTAAATTGTAACGGTGTACTCTTACCTGAGTTTTGAGTCCTGTTGAAAGTGATGAGAATGTCCTGAGCGAAAGGCCAACGAGAAAATCGAAGATGATGGTGCGCTGTTCCTCGATGTCGTCGCAAAAGTGACTGAATTTTCAATATGGCTGCGGAATATGAAATTAACGTTGAGCGCTCAAGTCAGTTGAGCGAGATAGCCGGTGAGCGAAACCGAAGTCAAGCGAGAGAGACATCCTCTCACTCGACGCGGCGTGCCAACGAGGCACATCCTCGGCTTCGCGAAGCCCCGCCTCGGCTACCTTCGGCTCAACCGAACGACGTGTGCTTGAGCACAGCAACAAGTCGACGCACGGCGAATATCGATCGCCGTGCGCCAGCTGATTATCCAACGTTATTATTATTATTATTATTATTATTATTATTATTATTATTTTTTTTTTTTTTTTTTTTTTTTTTTTTTATACAAGGAGTTGCGGAATCCTTTTTACGGATATCCTCCAGTCTTTTGAACTGGGAGGGTATGTGGGACTCCTAAAAAAATAGGCCTACCCACTAAACCGCCCTCTCCTTGTTGTCCTCCCCCAGACCAGGAACTATTTTGGTATTACTTCTGGCTGGGGGTTCTGTCCGTGTTCGTCCGTTCGTCTTGCTGTCTGTAACCTGTCGCGTCACGTCAGTCTGTCTGCTCGGTTAGGTGAGGCAGCCGTCTACGTTTTTTCGTCGCAGTATCGTCTCTGTATAGGTGGCAACTAGTTGCCACCATTCTGTCGAGTGGAGCATCACCTGAACAATGTTGTCCGGGGTGATGTCGCCAACAATCGTCTCCAGTTCCAGTCGGAGTCCTGTCCAGCGGTCGCACACAAAAAATGTGTGTTCCGCGTCGTCTCGTTCGTGTCCACAGTACTTACAGTCTGGCGTCCGTACTCTGTCCATGTTATAAAGGTACCGTCTAAAGTAACCGTGTCCCGTCAGGAACTGGGTGATGTAAAAATTTACGTCCCCAAAATCCCTTTCGATCCACGGTCTCAGGTCCTTTATTAGTCGTCTTGTCCAGTTGCCTGTCGCTCTTTCTGTCCATTGTTCGTGCCAAGTCTGTATCGTCTTGTCACGTTCCGCGACTGCCGCATCCTCCCGTCTTATGTCCGCGCTTCTCCCGTAGATCCTCTTTCGCTCGAAAGCTAGGAGGTCCACGGGAATTACGCCCGCAACCACCAAGACTGCTTGTGCAGAGACAGTTCGGTAGGAGCAGGCGATCCTCAGCGCACCCTGTCTTTGTACCGTTGTCATGGCGTGGCAGTACTTCTTTGTCTTCAGGGCATCTGCCCAGATCTCCGCGCCGTACAGGAGGATCGAGTGGGCTGTCGTCATTAGGAGTCGTCGTTTTCCCGGTCTCGGCCCGTTTGTGTTGGCCATTAGGCGGCTTAAGGATGCTATTCTCTTAGCCGCCTTCTGGCATGTTTTTTGTATATGAGGCCAGAAGGTCATCTTCGTATCTAGAGTCACTCCCAGGTACTTGACTTCACCTCCGGCCTTGATTTCATCCGTCCCGACCCACATGGGTAGTCTCGTCTGTATGCGTCTTCTGCTAAGGAAAGTCAGTTCTGTCTTTTCTGTTGCGAGTTGTAGTCCGTGGTCCGTCATCCAACGGCCCACTCGCCGCATCGTCTGGTTCAGTTTTTGCTGTGCCAGGTCTGGAGATCGCTCGGTGATCACCGCCGCCACGTCGTCAGCGTAGGCGACAAGGAAAACGCCAAGCGGCAATTCCAGCCTGAGCAAGCTGTCGTAGAGTCCGTTCCAAAAGTCTGGTCCCAGTATGGACCCTTGTGCAACCCCCGCGGTGATTTGTCTCGTCACCGGTCCTTCAGTCGTCTCGTACGTGATCCTTCTGTTTCTTAGGTAGTCGCCCACCACCCGAGCCAGGTAAGCCGGAACCCCGAAGTTGCCTTCAAGCGCCTCCAGGATGTCAACCCACCTGGCCGAGCTGAAGGCGTTCCTGATGTCCAAGGTCGCCAGCAGAACGATTGGTCGCGCTGCATGGCAATGTCTCTCCAAATCCAGGAAGGAATCGACCACTTTTTGAATCGCTCCAATCGTTGATCGTCCCCTCCTGAAGCCGAACTGCCGGTCTGAGAGGCCTCCGCTGGTCTGTATCGCGTCCGTCAGTCTCGGTTTTAGTAGTTGTTCATAGAGTTTACCCGTTGTGTCGAGTAAACTCAGCGGCCGGTAGGCTGACGGCGTATTGGGGTCGCCCTTACCCTTAGGGATAAGAACTAGCCTTGCCGTCTTCCACCGGTCACTGAACGTTCCCGTCGTCAAGCTCGTGATGTACAGGTCAAGAAATATCTCCGCCGGTACTCCGTCTGGTCCCGGCGCCTTGCCAGTCTTCATCGCGGCAGTCGCTTTGGAGAGCTCCGCGGTAAATATGGGGGCCGCCGGGGCTTCCGTGTCGTCTGTCACGTTCGTCCGTATCGGGTGAGTCGGAAACAGTCCGTCAACAATCCGTTCTGCGGTTCCGGCATCTTTGAGTTCAAGTGGAACTCGGGCCCCTAGTTTGCCAGTCACAATTTTGTAACCGGTTCCCCAGGGGTCTTCGTTCACCTCCTCGCAGAGCTGCTTCCAGCATCGCGTTTTGCTGTCCCTTATGGCGTTCGTAAGTGTTTTTCGTGACGTCTTGTAAGTGGCTTGGAGGTTTTCCCTTTCGGGTCTTCCCCCAGCCCTCGTAACTCGTCGGCGGTTTGCCAAGCAGAGCCTGCGCAGCTCGGCTATTTCGTCCGTCCACCAGTATTGTGGTTGCCTGTTTGGTCTATGTCGTCGTTTCGGCATTGTGCTGTTGCACAGCCGGTCCGTCAGTTTGGCCGTCTCGTCCGTGAGTCTTTCCGCCCTTTGCCGGCCAGTCAGTTCAGGGGGGACTTTCGTCATTGGTGCTGGTGCTGCCGCCAGCTCCTCCGAAAATTTTCGTAAGTCGAGTTTGTTGAGGTTCCACCTCGGGGGGTATTGGGTCCTCGTCCGTCTCGTCGCCGTTTGTCCTGCCACTTCGAAGACAATGTACTGGTGATCGCTGGCCGTATAGCCGTCGAAAACCCGCCACTGTCCTATCCGTGGTGATATTCTGTCCGATGTCATTGTGACGTCAGGGATGGAGTTTCCAAACCTTGGTCGTCTGTACGTCGGTACGTTTCCCGTATTTGCTACCACCAGGTCTAGTCTTGCGGCCATCTTCAGCAGCAGCCGTCCACGTTTGTTCGTTGTTGTCATTCCCCACTCGATCGCCCGCGCGTTGAGGTCTCCCCCGATGATAACGTCTCCAGGCAGATTCCTGATTCCGTCTTCAAGGAGCGCCACTTTCCTCTCGAAATCCGTCGCGGCGCAGTTGGGTGTCAGGTAAACGCTGACGTAAGTGACAGCGCCGACCCTTGCCCAGACGTAATCGTCCCCGACACCGCAGTTAATTATTCGAGATTGGGCAGCGCCCCTTACCCAGATAGCTGTGGTCTCTGTCTCGTTCGTAATGTACGTTTGTGTCGTTCTTCTCCTGTACGGTTCGCACAGGATCAGAATGTCGGCGTCATGTTCGTCAGCTATCTGTAGTAGTAGCATGTCTGCTGTCCTACTCCTGTTCAGGTTTCCCTGAACTATTCTGTCCGTCTTCCGGCCTGCTTCCTGCACTCCTCCAGCGCAGCCCGGAATACCGCACACCTTCCGGTTCCCGCAAGGTGCGCTACGTCCCCGTGTCCCGTCTCAGAGCACAGCGGGCAAGCCGGTCTGTTTTTACAGTCCGTCGCGTAATGTCCCGTCTCGCCGCATTTCCTGCAGTTCTTTGTCCGATCCGCGTTCGTGCAGCTCGTCCTTGTATGTCCGTAGCCCAGGCACTTGTAGCATTTGGTCACCGTCAATCGTTGTCGTAGTCGGCATCGCACCCATCCTATCCCGATCCGGCCCCGGTCCAGCAGCACCTCGGCTTCCCGCGTCTCGAGGTCGCAGACTGCCATGTATTGCTCGGCCCGGTTCGGGCCGAAGATGTGGACACCAAAGTCGCCGTCTCGTCCCGTTTCTCGTCTCAGTGCCCGTATCACGTCCTCCGCGGTGGTAACGCAGTCCAGGTCCATGATCTCCAGTTGTGTCCTAGAAGTCACGGTCCTTACACTGCCCGTGTCCCCAACCGCGTCCTGTAGTGCGCGTTCAAACTGTTCTTGTCCGTCCGTGTCTGTCTGTATCTTGATGAGACACCGTCCGTCCTTGGTCTTCCTCAGAGCCATCACCTGTACATGACTGCTCGTCGGGTCGACCGTCGTCCTTATCTTCCGTACGATGTCCGAGTACGTGTTGTCTTTCCCAGGTTTGACCAGTACAGCCGTTCCCCTATGTTTGGGGGTCGGTCTGCGCTTTTCAGCCTGGGTCGGTACGTTCGTCTCGTCCGTTTTGTTTTTCGGTTCCGTCGTTTTTTTCTTCTTTTTTCGTTTGCTCACGGTTGACCAGGTTTCGGCCTCCTCCGTTCTTGGGGGTGTCTTCTGTCGGGCCTCTGGTGGGGTCTTCGTCGTCTCCCGTTTCCGTTTCGTCGGTCGCGTCGCCGGTTCCGTTGTCTTCGTTTCTGTCTCTGTCAGGTCGTCTGCCATCATTTGTCCCTTCGAGGCTGTCCTGCTTTGCATGTTTAGCGCAGCGTCGGCGGCCTCAAGAATCGTCTTAATGCCGGTTTTTACCGCCATATTCATATTTTTCTGTATTGCCGCTGCCTCTTCCATTTTCGTCGCGGTCTCATGAATGAGTTGTAATAATTCTGTCAAATCGGGTTGGTTCTTATTGTAATCGTCGAATGAGGAGGTTCCAGGTTTTTCTCGATGCTTCCTCATATTTCCGACGACAGGTGGAACCGTTTTACCCTCTTCCATGGGTGGCGGTGTCGTTTCTCTCTTTCTGTATCTTAATTTCTTTTTCTTCTGATGTAGAGATCGATCTTCCGTGCCTGTTGACGAACATGACCGAAGTATACTTCTCTTTCTCAGGTTGACACTTTCAGTCACGTTCGCCAAGCTATCATCGTTCGACTCTCCCTCGATATTGTTCGTCGCGAGTTCTCCGATTGTCTTGAGTTCTTCCTCGGTCGATGTTTTTTCCAACTCCTTCTTCTGCTTAGGTTTTATTTCTTTTAAAAGTTTCTCCATATTAATCCCACGAGTAGGTCGGAATGTAGGTCTGCCTAGGCAGAGCCGCCTTGTCTAGGTAAGGTGTAAATACTGCAGGGTTCCACCCGGTGCCCTGCAGGGATCGTTCGCGACCGCTTTAGTTTACATCATTGCGGCCATGCAGCCGTAGGCACGATGCCTTCCACCGTAGCTTTTGATGTTGTGTGTTCTTAGTCTGCCTGCTCCCCATGGACCTGTCCGGCAAGGTTAGACCTGCCAGGGGCCAGAGCCCCCGCCGGCTGAGCTCCAAAGTTCATTGCAGAAACGCAAGCCCCCCCGCCGCGGCAAGGCGACACACTTGGGAGGGATTATTATTATTATTATTATTATTATTATTATTATTATTATTATTATTATTATTATTATTATTATTATTATTATTATTATTATTATTATTATTATTATTATTATTATTATTATTATTATTATTATTATTATTATTATTATTATTATTATTATTATTATTATTATTATTATTATTATTATTATTATTATTATTATTATTATTATTATTATTATTATTATTATTATTATTATTATTATTATTATTATTATTATTTCCGTGCGGGGTTTTCCGACCCCTATTGGACGCGTCCCCAGGTGGCGGATAGGGGAATGCTCGGCAGATATATCGGGTAGGTGGGAAATAAAATACCACCCGCGGACCAAAAACGGAAATTGTATGCAGAAGAGCGCACGTCTGTTTCCGTATCGGGTGGTGTGTTCGCCAGCGTCTGTCATCGTGTGGATGCGGCTGGGAGTCATACATCGATCGGTACACATCGCAGCACACTGGGAGTGCTTCTAGCCGGCGTCGGTATTTCCCCGTCGTTGGGGATTAGGCTGCTGTGAGCTTGCTCTGCCGAGGTGGCCACTGCGGTGTGTATCAGGAACCAGCCCCTTCGGGCCTTGATCAGGAAGTGTGCATTGAATGCAGCGGTCGGAAGCTGCATTGCTCCGGGCTAGCGCCGGTCCGTCCGTGTTTTTCGGGACCGGTTAAGCGTAAGTCAGGCCTCAGGGAACTGGGGTAGGAGCTTTTGTTCTCCGAGGGTACACCCGTTCCTGACTATTACGGCCCGCCCCTCTGCACACGAAGCGCTGGTTCAAGACAAAACATGGATAATTCTCAAGGAAACACGCAGACAGGAGGACAGGATGCTGGTGAGGTAACCTCTTCTCGAGAGCTCATTATCGCGAGCGAAAAGAAGGCCGACGCGAGACTCGCAGAAATGCGAACTCTCATTAAGACCATGATAGAGGTGATGAAGAGGCAGCCCAACGTCAATAAGACGATAAAGGACGGCCTAACTACCTTGGTGGAGCAGTTGGAGGAACTGGAGGACTGCTACCGACCTTTCAGGAGGGCACACAGCCTTTTTCAGGGAACGCGGACTGATGCTTTCGAACGTTCTTCGTCGGGACCCAGTAGTGCGAGCCCAGCAACGCCGCGTCTTCGGTCCCCTCGTAAAGTGGGACAGAAGCGAGCGGCAACAAGCTCGCCAGTGGCCCCAACACCTGAGTCACTGGAAAAAAAAAAGAAAAAAAAGAACGGCTCTCCAACCGCTGTTTGGACCGAGGTGGTCAACGGAAAGGCCGAGAAAAAGAAGAAGAAGAAGGAAAACAATGCAGAGGAAGAAACTACGGAGCAGGCTACCGCAGTCACAAAAAAGCCTACGTCACAAGGCACTAAAGGAAGAGTCGCCAAGAGGTCGGCCCCGACAAAGCGAAAATCCTGTTTTAGGTGTGGCGAGGAGGGACACAAGACAGCCGGCTGCAAAGCCAGCCCCTTGTGCTTCCTCTGCCCGACGATCGAGGGTAAACCCGACTCTCGGTGCCACGTCGCAGGGTCTGGACGGTGCGGAACATTCCGCGAGGTCCTAGCTCAGGCCAAACGATAATGGCAGTGGTCCTCCAGGGCAACCTCAATAGGAGCCGGGTTGTCGATGACCTCCTTGCCCAGATCTGTCTCGAGAAAGCCGCTGATGTCGTCCTCATCAGCGAGCAATACCGGGACAGAGAGGGACCAGGTTGGTACTCGGACACCCTTGGCACGGCGGCAATATGGGTATTAAACCGGCGACGCTTTCCTGTTGTCGGCCATGGCTCGGGCGGCGGATTTGTCTGGGTGAGATGCAGCGACGTAACTTACGTCAGCTGCTACCTCACACCTAACGAACAAATTGCAAATTTCCAGGCCAAACTTGATGGCCTGGAGGACGCTGTCCGGGATGTGGAGGGCGAGCTGGTAGTGGCTGGAGATTTCAACGCCAAAGCTTTAGAGTGGGGTGAACCCTGGCCTGATTCCCGGGGTGGACGAGTGCTGGACATCGCGTCCAGACTCGGGCTGGTGGTTTCAAACAACGGCTTGACGTCCACTTTTCGGAGGCCAGGGTATGGGGAGACCATCATAGACGTCTCCCTGGTGACGGAAAACCTGGCATCGCGAGTCGAGGACTGGGAGGAGATCGAAGACTATACAGCAAGCGATCACCAATACGTCACGTTTTAAGTGCGTGATGTAGTTCCAGCCCGGGCCAGACCATCTCAAGGCTCTGCCAGATGGAAAGTCGATAAGATGGACTCCCAAAAGCTGTCTCCGGCCCTAATACGCGGCCAGCAAACCCTACAAGATATGCTAATCCCTGCAGGCGCGGAGCGAGTCGTAAGCCCTGTTATGAGTCACCTGCACCGGGCCTGTAGGGACGCCATGCCAAGGGTTAAGCCCCGAAATGGCCGACGCCCTGCCTATTGGTGGACGGACGAAATCGCGGCACTAAGGCGGGAATGTCTCCGAATGCGGATACTCGCCCTACGAACCCGGCGCCGCGATCCTGACGAAGCCTCAAGCACCGCCGCCTACAAGGCGGCGAGGAAGCTGCTCCGCCGGACCATCCAGAGAAGTAAGCACCGTTGCTGGAAGAAGCTTGGAGAGGATCTCAACGACGATCCTTGGGGATTAGGGTATAGACTGATCCTCCGCAAGTTGGGAGCGTTCAAGGAAACCGCTCCCACAAATGCGGGGGTCATCACCGGAATCGTCGGTGCCCTTTTTCCCAATCATTCCAAGCTGCCGCGCCGCCCTCGGACACCTGAGGACAAACCATTGCCCCTCTTTACCAAAGAGGAGCTCAGGCTCGCGGCGCGGTCCTTCAAAAACAAGAAGGCTCCAGGCCCAGATGGTCTGCCAGCAGAGGTGCTGAAAGCCGCAGTTGAAGGGCATCCAGCGCTTTTCCTGGCGATGTACAACGCCTGCCTGCAGGAGGGGATTTACCCTCTCCGCTGGAAGCAGGCACGGCTTGTATTGATCGGGAAGGGTAAAGGGGGGCCAGTAGACGATCCATCGGCTTATAGACTCCTGTGCATGTTAGACACGGCCGGCAAGCTCTTGGAGAAGCTCCTTCGACCTCGCCTCCACGCAGCAATCCAAGCCGCTGGAGACCTCTCCGAGAAACAATATGGCTTTCGGAGAGGGAGGTCAACAATCCACGCTATCCAGGAAGTAGTCGAGGCAACCAGGGGTACGGAGCGGGACAATCACTACTCCCGCCCCGTCTGTCTGCTGGTCGAGCTGGATGTGAAGAACGCCTTTAACTCGGTACGGTAGTGCGATGCGCTAAGCGCGCTGGAGCGGGACTTCCGTGTACCCGAATATATTCTGCGGGTACTGGAAAACTACCTGAAGGATCGCTTCTTGGTGTACACCACCGCGGATGGACCGGTGAGCCATAAAATCACATCTGGGGCTGCCCAAGGTTCCATACTCGGTCCCGACATATGGAACATCACTTATGACGGGATCTTACGTATGGAAATGCCGGAGGGTACATTTCTGGTTATGTATGCGGATGACATCGCCACCGTAATCATCGCCCGAAGCGTTGAGACGGCACAGATGCTGCTCAACCAGGTAATGCGTCGTGTCCGTTCTTGGATGAACGAACACGGCTTGGAGCTAGCGCTGTCAAAGACTGAGATCGTACTCCTTACCAAGAAGCATATCTTATTGCTTCGGGATATGCAGGTGGGAGAGGCGACGGTCCGGACGAAGGCGTCAATCAAGTACCTGGGGGTGAGTCTTCATTCGAAACTCACATTCGGGGAAGAAATACGACGGAAAGCGGACAAGGCGGCTGCGGTAACAACGTTGTTAAGCAGAGTCATGGCCAATATTGGCGGTCCCCGGCCCTGCAAACATCGTCTCCTTTTACGCACCGCCGAGTCCATTATGCTATATGGCGCCGAAGTCTGGACCGGTGCGCTCCGGTACGAAGTATACCGGAAGCGCATGGCTGGAGTGCAGCGGAGAGGGGCCCTCCGCATCGCCTGCTCTTACCGCATGGTGTCGGAGCCGGCAGCGCTGGTGATAGCCGGGGTTATGCTTATCGACATCCTCGCACAAGAGCGGATGTCCGTCCACCAGGACTTCCCTGAAAAGGATAGAGAAGAAGCGAAGAATCTTGCCAGGGCCGGTAGTGTGCAGGTGTGGCAAGATCGATGGGATCGGGACCCGCGGGGCCGGTGGACAGCGAGGCTCATTCCTCAGCCGGCCAGCTGGACCAACCGTCAGCATGGTGAGGTGAATAACTACCTCAACCGGATGCTGACGGGGCACGGGTACTTCCGAGCCGATCTCCATAAAATGGGGCAGGTCCGGGGCCCGTGCTGCATATCCTGCGGGTCCCCTAGAGATGACGCCCTCCACACGTTTTTCCATTGCAAGGAATGGACCGTGTGGAGGTCCTCACTGGAGGCAAGGTTGGGGACCATAACCCCAGACAATATTGTCGAAGTTATGCTCCTGAACGAAGAAGCCTGGGCGGAAGTGGCTACTTATGTAGAGGCGCTCCTCCGCCACAAAAAAGTGGTTTTGGATGAAAGGGACGCCCTAGGGGCGTAAGGACCTGGGGGTCATTCCGAAGTAATGCGAAAGCGGTTCCGGGGTGACGCTGGGAGTCATGGAGGGGAATTTTGGTAGGTATTGTTGCGAGATGAGCCCGACACTTAAAGGCTAGGCCCCCAGAAGTGCGTAAATACATTTCCCCCCCTCCAAAAGAAAAAAAAAAGAACTTATTATTATTATTATTATTATTATTATTATTATTATTATTATTATTATTATTATTATTATTATTATTATTATTATTATTATTATTATTATTATTATTATTATTATTATTATTATTATTATTATTATTATTATTATTATTATTATTATTATTATTATTATTATTAGTATTATTATTATTATTATTATTATTATTATTATTATTATTATTATTATTATTATTATTATTATTATTATTATTATTATTATTATTATTATTATTATTATTATTATTATTATTATTATTATTATTATTATTATTATTATTATTATTATTATTATTATTATTATTATTATTGTTATTGTTATTATTATTATTATTATTATTATTATTATTATTATTATTATTATTATTATTATTATTATTATTATTATTATTATTATTATTATTATTATTATTATTATTATTATTATTATTATTATTATTATTATTATTATTATTATTATTATTATTATTATTATTATTATTATTATTATTATTATTATTATTATTATTATTATTATTATTATTATTATTATTATTATTATTATTATTATTATTATTATTATTATTATTATTATTATTATTATTATTATTATTATTATTATTATTATTATTATTATTATTATTATTATTATTATTATTATTATTTTTATACAAGGAGTTGCGGAATCCTTTTTACGGATATCCTCCAGTCTTTTGAACTGGGGGGGTATGTGGGACTCCCAAAAAAGTAGGCCTACCCACTAAACCGCCCTCTCCTTGTTGCCCTCCCCCAGACCAGGAACTATTTTGGTATTACTTCTGGCTGGGGGTTCTGTCCGTGTTCGTTCGTTCGTCTTGCTGTCTGTAACCTGTTGCGTCACGTCAGTCTGTCTGCTCGGTTAGGTGAGGCAGCCGTCTACGTTTTTTCGTCGCAGTATCGTCTCTGTATAGGTGGCAACTAGTTGCCACCATTCTGTCGAGTGGAGCATCACCTGAACAATGTTGTCCGGGGTGATGCTGCCAACAATCGTCTCCAGTTCCAGTCGGAGTCCTGTCCAGCGGTCGCACACAAAAAATGTGTGTTCCGCGTCGTCTCGTTCGTGTCCACAGTACTTACAGTCTGGCGTCCGTACTCTGTCCATGTTATAAAGGTACCGTCTAAAGTAACCGTGTCCCGTCAGGAACTGGGTGATGTAAAAATTTACGTCCCCAAAATCCCTTTCGATCCACGGTCTCAGGTCCTTTATTAGTCGTTTTGTCCAGTTGCCTGTCGCTCTTTCTGTCCATTGTTCGTGCCAAGTCTGTATCGTCTTGTCGCGTTCCGCGACCGCCGCATCTTCCCGTCTTATGTCCGCGCTTCTCCCGTAGATCCTCTTTCGCTCGAAAGCTAGGAGGTCCACGGGGATCACGCCCGCAACCACCAAGACTGCTTGTGCAGAGACAGTTCGGTAGGAGCAGGCGATCCTCAGCGCACCCTGTCTTTGTACCGTTGTCACGGCGTGGCAGTACTTCTTTGTCTTCAGGGCATCTGCCCAGATCTCCGCGCCGTACAGGAGGATCGAGTGGGCTGTCGTCATTAGGAGTCGTCGTTTTCCCGGTCTTGGCCCGTTTGTGTTGGCCATTAGGCGGCTTAAGGATGCTATCCTCTTAGCCGCCTTCTGGCATGTTTTTTGTATATGAGGCCAGAAGGACATCTTCGTATCTAGGGTCACTCCTAAGTACTTGACTTCGCCTCCGGCCTCGATTTCGTCCGTCCCGACCCACATGGGTAGTCTCGTCTGTATGCGTCTTCTGCTAAGGAAAGTCAGTTCTGTCTTTTCTGTCGCGAGTTGTAGTCCGTGGTCCGTCATCCAACGGCCCACTCGCCGCATCGTCTGGTTCAGTTTTTGCTGTGCCAGGTCTGGAGACCGCTCGGTGATCACCGCCGCCACGTCGTCTGCGTAGGCGACAAGGAAAACGCCAAGCGGCAATTCCAGCCTGAGTAAGCTGTCGTAGAGTCCGTTCCAAAAGTCTGGTCCCAGTATGGACCCCTGTGCAAC
>CAWWDW010000603.1:22500-25713 GCA_963942595.1 Cylloceria caligata | reverse complement strand
GTGCGCATCCGCAGAATAAGGAAAATCAGGAACAACGGCCTAGCCATAGAAACAATTGGTACCGAGGACGTGGAAAAACTCAAGAAGAGTACCGAAATAGCGGAAAGCGGCCTTCTTGTGCAGGATCTCCAAAAACAAAGGCCGAAGATCATCGTCTATGATGCACCCAGGGCCGCGGTCGAGAATGGGTTTGCACAGTGGGTCTACCATCAGAACCCCGAATTCGAAGCCAGAGGAATTCCATTGGAGGACTTCTCGGAAGAATTCCAGCTTCGATTTCAGACGGGAAGAAAAGACAGTGATATAACAAATGCTGTGGTGGAAGTATCACCAAGGATCCGAGAGATACTGCTTGAAACAAGGCGCATCTACCTCGAGTGGATATCCTGCAAAGTCCAGGACTACCAAAATCCCAGCAGGTGCTACAAGTGCCAAGGGCACGGGCACATAGCCAATGCCTGCAGGGCGCAGGATACGACCTGCGCACACTGTGCATCGGGGGGACACAAATCGGCAGAATGTCCGAACAAGGAAGATCCAAGGAGATGCGCAGCTTGCAAAAGAGCTAGAAGACCCAACGATCACTCAGGAAACAGCAAATCCTGCCCATCATACGTGATGGCAAGGGAAAGAATAATCAATAACACCGATTATGGAAGACACTAGAAATGAACGAACATACAGGGTACTACAACATAATGCCGGAAAAGCCAGCATTGTCTCTAACGAACTTAGAGAAGTTGCTTTGAGCAAAGGAATGGACATCATACTTCTTCAGGAACCATACCATTACCGAGGAAAGGTAACGGAGTGGGGCCAATATGAAGTCATCACCGGACACGTAAGAGAGGAAATACCGGGAGCGGCAGTTGTAGTACTCAACAAAAATCTTACGATCTTAAAACTTACGCAGTTCTGTACCGCGAACTGTGTGTGCGTAGAGATAACGGGCCCGCCAGGAAGACTGTACATGATCAGTACGTACTTTAAGTATTCTCACCCCATTGAGCCATACATCGTGCACCTCAGAGGGATTCTCCAGAAGCTGAAGAACCAAAAAATCATAATTGCCGCCGACACGAATTCCAAGTCACCGCTGTGGGGGTCGGACATGGCAGGTGAACGGAATACACGGGGAAGACGCCTCGAAGAGCTAATAGCAGAATGCAACCTGACGGTGGCGAATGAACCTGGAAATCTCCATACATTCGCCTCGACCGCCGGAAGCACTAA
Source organism: Cylloceria caligata (assembly GCA_963942595.1). Classification (NCBI taxonomy): domain Eukaryota; kingdom Metazoa; phylum Arthropoda; class Insecta; order Hymenoptera; family Ichneumonidae; genus Cylloceria; species Cylloceria caligata. The sequence goes on along the minus strand of CAWWDW010000603.1, from coordinate 24,480 downwards.
CATCGATGTTACACTGGTAACTGAGCAGCTTGCCTCTTCGATCGCGAACTGGACCGTAAAAGAAGGATGGACAACAAGCGACCACCGAGCTATTTGCATAGAGCTGTCCGACCCTGACCGCCGCACGGTAATCACCCGACCCGGGCGGTTTGCGGTTCACAAGGCCAATTGGAACTGGTTTGAATCCCTCATCGAGAATGGGCGTGCTGATCTCTCGCACGAGTGCGACCCAAATCGGTCTGCGGAAGAAGCTGAGCTCTTTGCCGGCAGAATCGCGGACCTGATGGTCCGCGCGTGTAGAAAGGCAATACCACGAAGAAAACAATGCGTAAGACCAACCCCATGGTGGACGGCGGAGCTAACGACGGCAAAAAGGGAGGTAGTCTCCAAGAGGAGAAGATTTCAAAGAACAACCGACGAGCTCACAAGAGCCGCCAACAGACGGTCATATAGACAAGTCCTTAGAGACTACCACGAGGCAATAGCCGAGGCGAAAAGATCTAGCTGGGAACGCTTTGTGACGACAGAAGGCAACGCCGACCCATGGGGAATGACATACAGGTTGGCTGCAATAAAGTACTCGCCCAGGAGGGCCCTGAACTCGATAACAGCAGTTGGAGAAGAAGCAACAACAACGTGGGAGCAGACAGCGCACCGGCTCTTGGATGTGCTCATCCCGGACGACATCGTGGGAAACGACAATCCGGATCAAAGAAGGATACGAGAAGAATGTCGAACGGAACCGGACACCCCGGACGCGGAGCCGTTCACAAGGCAGGAGGTGAGGTGGGCCATAATGTCTCTAAAGCGTGGCAAGGCCCCAGGCGCTGACGCAATAGAGGTGGAGGTGCTCCAGAGGACTGTCCTTGGCATCCTCGACGAGCTCACCCGCCTCTATAATGCCTGCCTCAAATGGGGGGTCTTCCCGAGGATCTGGAAGATAGGCTCCATTTGCGTATTAAAGAAAGGACCTCACAAGGAGGAATCAGATCCGAGATCGTATCGTCCTATCTGTCTCCTGTCAGTGGTGGGCAAGGCAATGGAGAAGCTGATAGCCAAACGGCTCCGTGACCTATTCGGGAATGAGGAATACTGCTCGGACAGGCAGTATGGCTTCAGACCTAACCTGTCTACCGAGGACGCTCTCCGCAAGTTCCGAGAACTTGCGGTGGCAGGGAATAGGAAGTATGTCATAGCTATGCTATTTGACATATCCGGAGCGTTCGACAACGTCTGGTGGCCGGACATTCTGACAGCTCTTCGAAACAGAGGATGTCAAAGAAATACGTTCAGGTTAATGGCAAGCTACTTTCGTGATAGAGAGGTGCGGATAACCGCAGAAAGTGTCACGACGTCAAAAACCGTGACTAAAGGCTGCCCACAAGGATCGATCCTTGGGCCCTCGTGTTGGAATCTGGTGTTCGACGGTCTACTTGGCAAGCTGAAAGAGCTACAAGTGGAACACGTTGCCTACGCGGACGACCTCCTGGTGATGCTGTATGGCGACACCCGTGACGGCCTGGGGCGCCAGGGACAGACTGTTGCCACAGAGGTCGAAGACTGGTGTAGGGAACACAAACTACAACTTTCCGAGAAGAAAAGCGAAATGATTCTCTTAAGGGGCCGTCTAGACATTAGACGTCCCCCAGGAATAAAGATCAACCGGAAGCAGATTCCAATGAAGAAAGTAGTACGCTACCTGGGAACCACCTACGGAGAGAGGCTCTCAATAACGGAACACGTCAAAAGCATTGGCGACAGGTGTGGTTCCACCTTCAACACTCTAGCCAAGATCGCTAAAGCAAGGTGGGGCCTCGGGCACAGGTGCCTAAACACCTTGTACAAAGGCCTATTTGTCCCAACAGCGACATATGCAGCAGAAGGGTGGGTCGACCTGCTGAACAAGCAAACCACGACGATGCTATTGAGAGCCCAAAGACAGGCACTCCTAAGGGTTGCTAAGGCGTATCGAACAACTTC
>CAWWDW010000603.1:12500-17500 GCA_963942595.1 Cylloceria caligata | reverse complement strand
TTTTTTTTCACAAGTTTCTCTTCTTCGTTTATCGAAGCAACGTGCGTGGAATAAATAACAAACATTAATTCTTTTAATTTTGTTTTTCCCAAGTACACTTTTACGATTAACGAAGCAATGCGCGTGCAAGAATTTCATATTTTTTTCTTAAACGACGATGCAAGCAATGCGCGTGGATGGAGGTTATTATCTTTTGTTTTATTCAAAGCGGACAGAAGCAATCCGCGATAAAGAGAATATCATGTACGACGCTCTTCGCGGGGGCTAAAAATACAAGTGGAAGGAAAATTAAATTTTTTTGCCCAAAAACAAAAATTCCGATCGGTCTACGAGTGGAATTTTTTTTTTTTTTTTTCGTCGAAAATCAAGATTCCGATCGGTCTACGAGTGAAAGAAAAATTAAAGTTTTTCGTCGAAAATCAAGATTCCGATCGGTCTACGAGTGGAATAATAATTTAATTTTTTCGTCGAAAATCAAGATTCCGATCGGTTTACGAGTGAAAGAAAAATTTAATTTTTTCGTCGAAAACCAAGATTCCGATCGGTCTACGAGTGGAATAAAAATTTAATTTTTTCGTCAAAGTCCGAGATTCCGATCGGTCTACGAGTGGAATAAAAATTTAATTTTTTCGTCGAAAACCAAGATTCCGATCGGTCTACGAGTGGAGAAAATTTTTTCTCATTTCGTCAAAGTCCGAGATTCCGATCGGTCTACGAGTGGAATTAAAATTTAATTTTTTCGTCGAAAACCAAGATTCCGATCGGTCTACGAGTGGAATAAAAATTTAATTTTTTCGTCAAAGTCCGAGATTCCGATCGGTCTACGAGTGGAATAAAAATTTAATTTTTTCGTCGAAAACCAAGATTCCGATCGGTCTACGAGTGGAGAAAATTTTTTCTCATTTCGTCAAAGTCCGAGATTCCGATCGGTCTACGAGTGGAATTAAAATTTAATTTTTTCGTCGAAAACCAAGATTCCGATCGGTCTACGAGTGGAATAAAAATTTAATTTTTTCGTCAAAGTCCGAGATTCCGATCGGTCTACGAGTGGAATAAAAATTTAATTTTTTCGTCGAAAACCAAGATTCCGATCGGTCTACGAGTGGAATTAAAATTTAATTTTTTCGTCGAAAACCAAGATTCTGATCGGTCTACGAGTGGAGAAAATTCTTTCTTATCTCGTCAAAGTCCGAGATTCCGATCGGTCTACGAGTGGAATTAAAATTTAATTTTTTCGTCGAAAACCAAGATTCCGATCGGTCTACGAGTGGAGAAAATTTTTTCTCATTTCGTCAAAGTCCGAGATTCCGATCGGTCTACGAGTGGAATTAAAATTTAATTTTTTCGTCGAAAACCAAGATTCCGATCGGTCTACGAGTGGAGAAAATTTTTTCTCATTTCGTCAAAGTCCGAGATTCCGATCGGTCTACGAGTGGAATTAAAATTTAATTTTTTCGTCGAAAACCAAGATTCCGATCGGTCTACGAGTGGAATAAAAATTTAATTTTTTCGTCAAAGTCCGAGATTCCGATCGGTCTACGAGTGGAATAAAAATTTAATTTTTTCGTCAAAGTCCGAGATTCCGATCGGTCTACGAGTGGAATAAAAATTTAATTTTTTCGTCGAAAACCAAGATTCCGATCGGTCTACGAGTGGAGAAAATTTTTTCTCATTTCGTCAAAGTCCGAGATTCCGATCGGTCTACGAGTGGAATTAAAATTTAATTTTTTCGTCGAAAACCAAGATTCCGATCGGTCTACGAGTGGAATAAAAATTTAATTTTTTCGTCAAAGTCCGAGATTCCGATCGGTCTACGAGTGGAATAAAAATTTAATTTTTTCGTCGAAAACCAAGATTCCGATCGGTCTACGAGTGGAATTAAAATTTAATTTTTTCGTCGAAAACCAAGATTCTGATCGGTCTACGAGTGGAGAAAATTCTTTCTTATCTCGTCAAAGTCCGAGATTCCGATCGGTCTACGAGTGGAATTAAAATTTAATTTTTTCGTCGAAAACCAAGATTCTGATCGGTCTACGAGTGGAGAAAATTTTTTCTCATTTCGTCAAAGTCCGAGATTCCGATCGGTCTACGAGTGGAATTAAAATTTAATTTTTTCGTCGAAAACCAAGATTCCGATCGGTCTACGAGTGGAGAAAATTTTTTCTCATTTCGTCAAAGTCCGAGATTCCGATCGGTCTACGAGTGGAATTAAAATTTAATTTTTTCGTCGAAAACCAAGATTCCGATCGGTCTACGAGTGGAATAAAAATTTAATTTTTTCGTCAAAGTCCGAGATTCCGATCGGTCTACGAGTGGAATAAAAATTTAATTTTTTCGTCAAAGTCCGAGATTCCGATCGGTCTACGAGTGGAATAAAAATTTGATTTTTTCGTCAAAGTCCGAGATTCCGATCGGTCTACGAGTGGAATAAAAATTTAATTTTTTCGTCGAAAACCAAGATTCCGATCGGTCTACGAGTGGAATAAAAATTTAATTTTTTCGTCAAAGTCCGAGATTCCGATCGGTCTACGAGTGGAATAAAAATTTAATTTTTTCGTCGTAAACCAAGATTCTGATCGGTCTACGAGTGGAGAAAATTTTTTCTCATTTCGTCAAAGTCCGAGATTCCGATCGGTCTACGAGTGGAATTAAAATTTAATTTTTTCGTCGAAAACCAAGATTCCGATCGGTCTACGAGTGGAGAAAATTTTTTCTCATTTCGTCAAAGTCCGAGATTCCGATCGGTCTACGAGTGGAATAAAAATTTAATTTTTTCGTCGAAAACCAAGATTCCGATCGGTCTACGAGTGGAATAAAAATTTAATTTTTTCGTCAAAGTCCGAGATTCCGATCGGTCTACGAGTGGAATAAAAATTTAATTTTTTCGTCGAAAACCAAGATTCCGATCGGTCTACGAGTGGAGAAAATTTTTTCTCATTTCGTCAAAGTCCGAGATTCCGATCGGTCTACGAGTGGAATAAAAATTTAATTTTTTCGTCGAAAACCAAGATTCCGATCGGTCTACGAGTGGAGAAAATTTTTTCTCATTTCGTCAAAGTCCGAGATTCCGATCGGTCTACGAGTGGAATAAAAATTTAATTTTTTCGTCGAAAACCAAGATTCCGATCGGTCTACGAGTGGAATAAAAATTTAATTTTTTCGTCAAAGTCCGAGATTCCGATCGGTCTACGAGTGGAATAAAAATTTAATTTTTTCGTCGAAAACCAAGATTCCGATCGGTCTACGAGTGGAATTAAAATTTAATTTTTTCGTCGAAAACCAAGATTCTGATCGGTCTACGAGTGGAGAAAATTTTTTCTCATTTCGTCAAAGTCCGAGATTCCGATCGGTCTACGAGTGGAATTAAAATTTAATTTTTTCGTCGAAAACCAAGATTCCGATCGGTCTACGAGTGGAGAAAATTTTTTCTCATTTCGTCAAAGTCCGAGATTCCGATCGGTCTACGAGTGGAATAAAAATTTAATTTTTTCGTCGAAAACCAAGATTCCGATCGGTCTACGAGTGGAATAAAAATTTAATTTTTTCGTCAAAGTCCGAGATTCCGATCGGTCTACGAGTGGAATAAAAATTTAATTTTTTCGTCGTAAACCAAGATTCCGATCGGTCTACGAGTGGAGAAAATTTTTTCTTATTTCGTCAAAGTCCGAGATTCCGATCGGTCTACGAGTGGAATAAAAATTTAATTTTTTCGTCGAAAACCAAGATTCCGATCGGTCTACGAGTGGAGAAAATTTTTTTTCATTTCGTCAAAGTCCGAGATTCCGATCGGTCTACGAGTGGAATTAAAATTTAATTTTTTCGTCGAAAACCAAGATTCCGATCGGTCTACGAGTGGAGAAAATTTTTTCTCATTTCGTCAAAGTCCGAGATTCCGATCGGTCTACGAGTGGAATTAAAATTTAATTTTTTCGTCGAAAACCAAGATTCCGATCGGTCTACGAGTGGAATAAAAATTTAATTTTTTCGTCAAAGTCCGAGATTCCGATCGGTCTACGAGTGGAATAAAAATTTAATTTTTTCGTCGAAAACCAAGATTCCGATCGGTCTACGAGTGGAGAAAATTTTTTCTCATTTCGTCAAAGTCCGAGATTCCGATCGGTCTACGAGTGGAATTAAAATTTAATTTTTTCGTCGAAAACCAAGATTCCGATCGGTCTACGAGTGGAGAAAATTTTTTCTCATTTCGTCAAAGTCCGAGATTCCGATCGGTCTACGAGTGGAATTAAAATTTAATTTTTTCGTCGAAAATCAAGATTCCGATCGGTCTACGAATGAATTTTTTTTCAGATATTTGTTTCTCATATCTATGATAGAAAATGAACGATATTTTTGTTATTCGTTATTTGTTTTAATTCAGACCCGATTTCGTGATTTACAACCAAAGATACAACAAATAAAAATTGTTCGTACGAAATTATAATTTGTGAAAAAAAAAATATTTTTCTCGCTAAACGTAATTACAATTTATTATCCATTGTTTATTGAAAAATGTCAATACGTATACAGGCGTTTGTTATTCATGAAAAAATGTTATTTGTTGAATTTTATTTTTCGTGTTACTTTTCGCTCTAAGTCCGAGCACGCGACCCGGCTACGGGCCTCTCAGCGCTTGTGCAGCCGCCTTGAGCCCCGTGTATAAGCCGTGCGTCGCCGAACCGCAGGCGCGTCAGCTCGTTACTATAAGAGGAGGCGAGTCCGCGGCTCTACCGAGTCCAGCACTGCTACACTCCCTTGCTACACTAGCTGGTCTATACCGGTTGGTCGTATGAATTTACAAATATCTCACGCATCCTTACCACGAGTCGACGTCTATGACCGAATGGCTCTTATGTGGTAACCCATTTATGGTGATATTTATGAAATACAATAAAAGTATACCGAGCATCGACTCACCCAATTCCGGGCGAGAGAATACATGTAAACGAAAAAATATATAAAATATATTTCGTTGCATGTGAAACAAATAACAAGAAAAATAA
>CAWWDW010000603.1:0-5000 GCA_963942595.1 Cylloceria caligata | reverse complement strand
GGGCCGAGTGTTGTCTCCGCCGAGGCCACACCGCAGCAAGCTGCGGGAGATTCCGGGGGGGTCCGGCCCGATGGAGGCCGTTGAAGATAGCCGCGTTCACGGGAGGGTGGGTTGCGCGGAGGCCGCCGCTCGTGTTCGGTGGGTCTGAGCCTACTTTGGTGATGACCTGCCGGCGCGGCTAATGGCCAAAACGCAGGGTTTTGTTTTTGTTTTGACGTGGTTAGGTGTCGAGGTGGGATCCTCGTAAAAATCCCACTTTACATGAAATGTCCGAATCTAGTAAAGTCGAAAAGGTGCAAAAGGACACCGGGCTTCCCACGGCCCAAAAAGGGAAAAGAAAAGCGAAAGGCGAGGTCGCCGACCCGGCGTTGTCTGCGCTCCCAGACGGGGGTTCGGACGGCGGTGGGGATCGTGCTCGCGGAGGCAGCCTTTGTGGCCTTGATGGCAGTGAGGCTATGGAGGTTGCGGTGGTTACGAGCCGTACCTCTGCCTCCAAGAGAAAGGTTGTGACATCGGGGGCCGAGACGGGCGACGAGTCGGATTCCGGCTCGCCTGCTTTGTTCCGGCCCGGACCGAGGTCATCTAAGAAGGGTGCGGAGAAGAAGCGGAGGAAGGCGTTGAGGAGGAAGCTAGCCGCTGCCTCCTCGGCCGTGTCCACGGACGTCCCGGACACACCGAGGACGACCGCGCCCGAGGGGAATTTCGGTGAGGGCGGGATGCGAGATGCCGAGGCCGATGACGGCCAAGGCGCGTGGCAGGTGTCGCGGAAGGGGAAGGGTAAGGGGAAGGGGCGAAGCAGGCAGGCGGATCCGGATCCGCTTCCTGTCCTTCTCCCCCCTCCGAGGGGAAGGATGGATGGCCCGGTGCGCCTGCCGAGTGAGCAGGGTGCCCCGGGTAGTTCGGGTGTGGGCGCCGTTCCGGGGGGGATATCGGTTTCGGTGCCGGCCCTTGGGCCCGGCGGGGCCCCGAAGTTGGAGGTGTTGGCGCCTCGGGAAGTCATGGGGCGGGCTGAGGCCCTCGCGGTCGAGGCCCGCGCCTTCATGGCGGACCCGGGAAATAAGATCAATAGGGGAGCCGCCTCTAGGCTGGATGGGGTCATGTCCGGCCTCCTGTCGCTCCTTGGAGCGGCAGTTGGTCGGGTGGAGGGCCTGACTGGGGAGTGCGTCGGCCTAAGGGCGGCGCATAAGTCGCTTGTTCGCGACATCGGGCGGAAATTGCCCGACGTAGTTCGCGGGGCGCCGGTGCAACCGGTGCAACCGGTGCCTGGTGCGTCGGGCCCGGGGGGTGTTGTGCCCACGTACGCGCGGGTCGTGGGTCCACCGTCGAGTGCCGCGGCAGTTGATGCCCGGCAGCGGCTGGCGCCGGCGCCGACGCCGGCACCGACGCCGACGCCGAGGAGAAGAAAACCACGTGCCCCCCAGCACGTGGTACTGGTGACGCCCTCTCAGGGCGAAATGGATGCGGCGGCAGTAAAGCAGCGCCTGATGGCGTTGGTGAACCCCGCCGCGTCCTCTGTGTGTGTGCGCGGTGTGCGGGCTGTCCGGGGCGGGGTCCTGGTCGAGACGAGCACTGGCGAGGGTCTGAACTTCTTCAGATCCAGCCAGGAGCTCCGCGAAGGCGGGCTCAGCGTGTCGGAACCGGAGGCCCCCCGCCGGAAGGTGATTGTCTTCGGGGTTCCTCGAGACATGACGGAGGACAAGCTTGTGGCCTTTGTCAGGGCACAGAATGTGCCTGACATGGACGAGGAGGCGTTCCGTGGGAGCGTTAGGCTCTCGCGGAAGATTCCGGGCCGAAACGGGGCGGCCTCGGACTCACACTGGGTCCTTGAGGTGTCCCCGGAGGTCTCGGCCAAGCTGGGGCGGTCGGGACGATTGTTCCTGGGGTGGCACTCGTGCACCTTCAGGGACTACGTCGAGGCTGATCGGTGTTACCGGTGCCTGGGCTTCGGTCACACTGCCGGGTTCTGCGCAAGGCGGGCCCGGGTTTGTGGCTGGTGCGCGGGCGAGGGCCACTCGGCCGTCGACTGTCCCGGCAAAGAGGGGCCTCCGTGCTGCACGAACTGCAGGGGGGCTGGCCTTGCGTCCGGCCACGGGGCTCTTAGTGGGGTATGCCCGTTGTTACGCGCTGCCCTGGCGAGAGAGCGTGTGAGTGAGCGGGTGCCGGTTCCTGTTTCCAATGGCTAATTTGGCAGGTCCGGCGCCCGGGAATGACGGCCGGGGGGGTGCGGGGGTCCAGGATCTCCGCATCCTCCAGGTCAACTGCCAGAGGTCGAGGGCTGTGATGGCCGAGGTCGGGCAGGTTCTGGTTGAGGGCCGATTTGACGCTGCTCTGTTGCAGGAGCCGTATCTGCGTGCTGGGGGGTTCGTGGCGGGCCTCCCGGCGTGGATGCGGATCTTCCAGGGCGGCGAGGGAAAATCGGCCGTCGTGTTGGCCAGCACTCATTTAGATGCGACGGTGGTGTCTGTCGCTGCTGGGGATTGGGGTGCCACTGTGTGGGTACGCGGTGTTTTTGGCGAGGTTTACCTCTCCTCCGTCTACTGTCGACACGGGGAGCCTCTCGGCGGCTACCTCCAGTATCTGGAGTGGGTGTTCACCCAGCTGCCGGGGGCCCCGGTGTTGGCAGGTTTGGACGCAAACGCCGTGTCCCACCTGTGGCACTCTAAGAACCGGATTAGGGGTGCCCAAAACGCTGTCCGGGGTGGCGAGTTCGAGGCCTTTATTGTCGCTTGCGATTTGGAGGTCTTGAATGAGCCAAGTCAAGAGTTCACGTTCGACGGTCCTAGGGGTCGGTCGGACATTGACGTGACTCTGGGGAGAGGCGTGGGACGGCTGTACCGCTCGGACTGGCGCGTTCGGCCCGAGCTGGTGCAGTCTGACCACAACGCTATCGTGTTGACCCTCTCCCGGAGGGACGGTCTTGCCGGCGACCCGCTGCCTGTCCACCGGTGGAGTACCGACGACGTGGACTGGGCGGCGTACAAGGGTGCCCTTGCGGTGGCGGCGGATGATCTGTCGCGTGATGGGGGGTTGGCCGATGCCGAGCCTGTTGCCCTGGCTGAGCGCGTCACGTCCATGTTTCATGGCGTGAACGATGCTTGGCTGGGGGCGGCCTCCGTGCCGAAGCGCCGGAGATCCCGGTGGTGGTGCCGGGAGCTTACCCGGGCAAGGACCCTGGCTAGGAGAGCCCGGGTGGCCTGGCAGCGGGGTCGGAGTCGCGAGACCCCGGAGGAGGAGCTCCGTGAGCTGCGGTCCGTCTATCGCAGGGCGGACCGGGTGTTGAAGCGGCTCCTCCTCGAGAAGAAGGAGGAGAACTGGCGAGAATTCGTGGGCAGGGTGGGCAATGCCGACCCCTGGGGCGACGTTTACCGGATTTGCCGGGGGCGTCGCGGTCCTGCCGATATCGGTGGGATTCGTGTGGGGGGGGTGCTTGCTACCTCTTGGGATGCTAGTGCCAGGGCGCTGTTGGAGCACTTCTTCCCGCGGGCCCCTGACGGGGAGCTGCGGGTTGAGGGGCCCGATGAGCCGCCCGACCCCCTCGTCCCGGTTACTGGGATCGAGGTCCTAGTCGCCCTGAAGCGAATGAAGGCGCGGGCTGCCCCTGGACCTGACGGTATAACAACCGGCATGGTTCGGGCGCTCGTGTCTTCCGCCGCGGGTCTTTCGGTGCTGGTAGCCATGTACAACGGCTGCTTGGAAGCCGGGGTGTTTCCGCCCCGGTGGAAGAGTGCCCGCGTTGTGGCTATCGTGAAGGGCCCCGGGAGGCCGCTGGACGAGGCCGAGTCGTACCGACCGATCAGCCTCCTCCCGATCCTGGGCAAGCTGCTGGAAAAGGTGCTCGTGCGCCGAATGGAAGGTAGGGGGGTTCACGACCTCTCTGACCGGCAGTTTGGTTTTAGGGCCGGGAGAGGCACCGAGGATGCGTGGCGCTTGGCGATAAGGATCGTCGAGGAGTCCCCCCACAAGTATGTGCTTGGCACATTTGTGGATTTCAAGGGGGCCTTCGACCATCTGAGCTGGGCTACGATCCTCGGGATCCTGAGGACCGCCCGATGCCCAGAGATGGGGGTCTGGCGGAGCTTCTTCAGCGGCCGGATAGCGTTCATGGCTTCCCGCTTTGGCCGTGTTGAGGTAGAGGTGCAGAGAGGCTGTCCACAGGGGTCGATGTCCGGACCGATGTTCTGGAACCTGGCCCTGGACGGTCTTCTTCGGCGCCTCTGTAATGATGGTCGCGAGGTCGTCGCCTATGCCGACGACACTCTCTTGCTTGCGCGGGGGGATTCACGCCTGAGTCTCGAGACCCAGGCATCTGATTCCCTCCGGATTGTGTGTGAGTGGGGTGCTGGGGTGGCGGTCGACGTCTCTAGGGACAAGACTGTCTGCATGTTGCTTCGCGGCAGGCTCGCGGGCAACAGGCACCCCAGGGTACTCCTGGATCCGGGTGCCGTGCCGTACCGGGAATCGGTCAAGTACCTTGGGATTCGTGTGGGTGAGCGGTTGAACTTCGACCCTCATCTTCACGACCTGAGGGAACGTACCGGCTCCCTGGTCTGCGAGCTGCGACGTGTCATGAGGAGGGATTGGGGTCTGCGCCGCAGGGCTATCAAGACCCTGTATCGCGGCCTCTTCCTCCCGTGCGCGATGTATGGTGCCTCGGTCTGGGGTGGCTTCGTGCGGGCGAGGGCGACATCCTGCGTCCTGCTTAACAGGGCGCAGCGCTTGGTCCTCCTTGCTGCGTTGTCGGTGTGTCGCACCGTCTCTACGGAGGCGATGACGGTGCTGATGGGGGAGCTCCCGTGGGATCTCGAGGCCAAGAAGGCTGAGGCGGGCTACTTCATCAGGAAGGGCCTGCCTATCCCGTGGGAGATTCCCCTGGTGGATGGCGTGGTGGATGCTGCTGCGAGGTCCCGGCTAGTTCGGGATCACGTGTGGCACGAGTGGGGTCAGCGCTGGGAGAGGGGTTCGACTGGTGGGGCAACCCGTCAGTTCGTCCCGGACCCGGC
>CAWWDW010000602.1:0-15805 GCA_963942595.1 Cylloceria caligata | reverse complement strand
AGTTTCGGAACACAGCCATGGTCTCCCTATCTCCCAGGTACATAACGACATCGTCACTGATTTCTCTTTCTATCTTCTCTATTCTATCTCTACTGTATCTCTTACTCTACTCTCTTCACCCTCTCTGTATACCCTCTTAAGATCCTTCTGTTACGGTTCATAAACATTCATTTGTGCTGTATATTCCACTCCCACCAGTCTCTTCACACCTCTTCACACCACCACACGACGCATCTGACGCTATAAATTTTTCTTATCCTCAAATATTTTTCACTGTCACCTTTATCGCTCTATCAGTCTCACCCTCGTCTCCCATTTTTATTTTTCTCTTAATTCACGCATCGCTGTGCACATCGATTCCAAACTCTCGATTTTCGATTCGAGGTTTGATGAAAATTTTTTAAGTTCTCAGCTATATTTGAAAGAAAACGCGTGGATATAACAATTGTTACGAGTAACGAGAGATCACAAGCACCACCCGCATCGTGTCCACATCTCTCAGTTATAATAATTCGTCATAAGGTAAATGGCCCAATCTGCGACTGTGTTTATCAGTAGATGGTTAACCACAATGGCGATTCATCTTCTTTTTGTGTTTCATCTATAGCTTATGAAATACGACTATCCTTAAATGATTATTTTTTATATCGCAAGTGCTTCAGAATATAAAAAAATGTTTACTCGAGTCAACCCAAGTAGCCAGAAAACTAACATTTTGTAAATGTCGTATGATTTTTTTTTCTCAATCATCTGATAAATATTCTAAGCAATGTAACATTTGAGAACTGGAATGAAGATTTTTTCGGTGAGTGCGATAACCGATGAGGTCAACCACTTCCCTGGTAAATCACTTTGGGCTTTTTCAACTCTGCGCGTGATTCGGAACAAACCCCTTCGATGTATTATACTCTATGACGTGTCACTTTCTTTTCAACGACTTCTGCACCGATTAGGTTGAACACACATTGAAAATAGTAAACACCAAAATTAGGTTAATAGTTTTTAAATCGGTCGTTAGTTTTGAGTGGGAAACTTATAAAAAAATCCCCCACTCAACGGATGTATAACGTTGGTGCGAAGAATATGGAAAGTCGTAGGAATGTAATCCATAAAGTTTTTTTATTCTGAATCACGCGCAGAATCGAAATAATTCAAAAATGGTTCACGAGGTACTTGGTTGACCTAATTAATTCTGATACAGACGAAAAAACGCGAAAATTCCAGTACAAATTTATTAATTTTTTTATCATATTTATCAGTTGACTGGAAAAAAATAATACGACATACACAAAATCTTTGTTTTCTGATTGAGTGGGTTCTATCAAAACTATTTATAAAATATTAATTAATTTTAATTATAGAAATGAATGGCAATTGTGTGGCTGTAAGATTGTTCGTTAGAATGGGCACTCGTGTATTAATTATATTTATTTATTTATTTATTTATTAATATAAACGCACTAAAAATTGAAGTACAAGATTTTTTTTAAATAATCGGAACGAGTTTCTCAAAGCCATATTAGATAGTTGGCTCAATTGTTTATGAAATATTTACATTTAGATACCAGGCCTTTTCTGTACACTCGGAAATTGGAACATTTATCTTATAGATTCGTAGATTAATTCACTGTACACAATTTTTTTATTTGACCTTTTCGTTCATCTCTCATTGCTCATGGTATGCATTAACGATAGTTTCGCATTTGGTAAATTATACTAAACATACAGTGGTATATAAAACGAGAACGTTGGAGAAGATAAGTGAAACCTTTGGATTTGTCTTTGAAAAAGAAAAAAAAAGAAGAAATTCTATTCATCCATCAAAAATTCATAAGAACATGTGCACAGCCGCAAATATTATATTGTAGAGAATTTTTTTCATCCTAACACTCACTTACACGGAATCTAATACTATAGAACAAGCTTTAATAAATTATATTAGTGGCATTTTGTAATTTGTCTGTTATTGTGTTGTCTTTGATGCAATTTTATGATTACGTGTTTATTGCGATATTGAGTCTGCTGCCGAGCTGATCGGACTGCTTCGAAAAAGTATTCAACTCTCAGCTTATAGTCGTAGAGAGAAAGGAAAATGAAAACAAAAAAAATATTTTAATAAAATTGACAATAGAAAATAGCAATACACTAAGCTGGTAGAGGAGACGATTGCAAGTGCTCGGCAGTTTCGCGTTGGAAAGTTATTTGGAGACACCTTAGGGACTAGCCGAATAGCTGGTCTTGATTTATTATATAGCGTCGATGTGTGTTGTTCCTTCCCAATCGACGGGACGCGAGAAAAGAAACAACGATATTTATTCGTCGATGTGTGCTGGGGGTATGGTGTGTGTTCGCACAGTCTGCAGAAACAAGTCAGCGTGATGAGTATGAACTTGAGTGCCAAGCTGGACGAGCTGCAGCGGGGTGACCGCCAGCTGGAAACCACCGTTGCACTCTGCGAGATTCGCACTCAACTACAGGAGCTCACCAAGAGTGTAGAGTCCTGCCAGAGCGAGGTCAGCGAGGTCAAGCGAGACATGGTTGCAATCAAGGTACTATTATCATCCATTCCTCATTGCCAAATCTCCTCCTCCTCCTCCTCCTCCTCCTCCTCCTCCTCGTCCTCCTCCTCTTCCTTTTTTTCCCATTCTTCCTTCAACAAACTAATATTAATCCTGCAGCGACAATTGTATAAGTAATACGAGCACGGTCGATTGAAAAAGAAAAATATTTATCTACGTTATCTACGAATTTGACTATTGTTGTCACGCAGCACGAGTTAGACACGGTCCAGCAGGTGAAGGAGGAAATTGAGGAATTAAGGGAGTACGTGGATCGCCTGGAGGAGCACTCGCATCGACGGAAACTTAGACTCCTCGAACAGGTGATGGGACGTCGTTATGTTTAAGCAGGAGAAATTATTCTTTTTTTTTGTTTCAAACATTTTTATAAACTCTGCATGATTAAATTATTATTTTACCTTATTCTGTTATGATTTTTGTTATTTATAGTCATACTCTAGAATAAATGTTTTTGCTGCGTTATGATGAAAAAAAAAAGTTTAATTTTTTTTAGCGGGATATTTATACGAAATTATTTAAACTGAACAGAATATATTGTTATTTTATCTTTTTCTGTTACAATTTTTTGTTATTTATTGCCTGTTGAATAAAATATTTTATTACATATTGTTTTCGTTATTTTTTATTCCATCAATTATTTTATCGTAATCGTGATGTATCGTACGGAGATATTTAGTTGGACAGGATACTGAATCATGTAATTTTATTATTATCAGGGATTGACGTTCTTCCTGTCGTATGCGATACTGGCAGCGGTACTGGGAATGCTGCAGTTTGGATACAACACAGGAGTGATAAATGCACCACAAGGGGTACGTATAGTCCTTCCCGATACAAAGAAATATCAAAAATGTCACGAAATCATTGTCTCAATTCGTAACTTGTTATATCTCCTCTTTCAGAATATTGAGAACTTTATGAAGGACGTGTACAAGGACAGGTATGGAGAGGATTTGTCAGATATGGCTGCACAGAGGTTGTACTCAGTGGCGGTTAGCATATTCGCGATCGGTGGTATGGTCGGTGGTTTTAGCGGAGGCATTATTGCCAACAGATTTGGCAGGTCAGTGAAAAGCTCGTTAAGTTCTTCCAACGTCTTAAGAAACAAAAAACAATTTAAAGAAATTATCTGCATTCGCAGTTTTGTTCAAACGACATTTCTATACGTAATCTACTTCGAATCAACTGCCGATTGGTGTCAAGCAGGTCCTCTTGACCCTAAAACTCTACTCAGCTCGTAATCGTTCGCTAGTATTAGTTGTACAAAATCGATAGAATTTGCTTCAAGACTAACTTGGCGTTATTGCGCTTTTTTTTTCTTTACCTCTTTCGTTCTTTCGAAAAAACCAGAAAGGGGGGCTTACTGCTAAACAACGTGCTGGGCATCGTCGGGGCATGCCTGATGGGTTGTACCAAGATAGCCCACTCTTACGAGATGCTGTTCTTCGGGCGGTTCGTCATCGGTGTCAATTGTGGCTTGAACACCTCCTTGGTTCCCATGTACATATCGGAGATAGCACCATTGAACCTGAGAGGCGGCCTGGGCACGGTGAACCAGCTCGCTGTTACGGTGGGCCTCCTGGTCTCCCAGGTGCTGGGCATCGAGCAAATCCTTGGGACGAACGATGGCTGGCCAGTTCTCTTGGGACTAGCTATCTGTCCGGCAATACTGCAGCTAGTGCTGCTACCCATTTGTCCAGAATCTCCAAGGTAACATTATTCGATATTTCTCGGTGCGGCCGTCGATGCTGCGCTATGTCCGTTGCCCTTTTCGCTGAGCCATTTGAATCAGCCGATTTGAGGCAACTTTACGAAGAGTTTTCGTCTGCCGATTCGCCCGTCGCTCGTAAATAGGGAAGACCGGAATAATCTACGATAGCGATTAATACGAGACGTTCGTGTTACTAAAACCCTCAAATGGTATAATTGAAAGTAATTTCGTTTCAGGTTATTTTTCATCCAAGAAACACTGCACTTTGGAATTGTGCCGCATAGCGCATGATTGCGCTATCGGCACAATGTTAATTCCCATATTGGATAAAGTAAAAATATTTTAAACGTTTGTTTCTACAGAGCTCAAAAATCAAATTCGCTAAAGTAAACAAATTTACCCATTCCTCCAAGATATGTAACTTTACAATCGCATCGAGATAACACACTTTTGTTGATTCAATAAAAATTTCGTTGTGAAAGCTTTGTTTTCATTTTTTAAAAAAATTGGTGATTCTAATGTCAGGATACCATGAAACCAGGACAGTCGAAAACCTCTAGAAAAGGCCGTGTTTCATGAATAAAAGTATATCCGTGCCAATTATACAATAGAAATTTTACCTCGGATGCATTTAATTCATTCCGGTCTCCCTTATTTGCGATATCACATCCAATCGTACTGGTTCTATTCTAACTAAATTATTTATATTCTCAGATATTTGCTCATTACAAAGCAGTGGGAGGAAGAAGCTCGAAAGGCCTTGAGAAGATTGAGAGCTAGTAACCAGGTAGAGGAGGACATAGAGGAAATGAGAGCGGAGGAAAGGGCTCAACTATCCGAGTCGACAATTTCAATGACGGAGCTTATATGTAGCCCTACTTTGAGGGCACCTCTCGTTATTGGTGTCGTAATGCAACTTTCGCAACAGCTCTCGGGTATCAATGCGGTAAGTGATTGCGCTCCGTTGTTTCAATCCCTCGATTATCTCTCTACATATGTTTCCGTCTCTAGGTATTTTATTACTCTACGAATCTCTTCAAAAATGCTGGTTTGTCGGAAGAGAGTGCCAAGTTTGCAACTATCGGTATAGGAGCCATTATGGTCTGTATGACGTTAATTTCCATCCCTCTAATGGACAGAACAGGAAGGCGGACGTTACACCTGTACGGTCTCGGTGGCATGTTTATCTTTTCCATATTCATCACTATTTCGTTCCTCATAAAGGTGGGTAAATTTTTTAATCGTTTTATCGATCAGCGACATCGATTACTTTAATCTTAACAATTAGTCTGTATATCGATAGATCAATATTCTTGTCTCGCGACTCTACGAGTTATTCGAGAATAATTCAATCGCAATCGACATTATTGACTCGTTGTCATTGTACAATACGATTAATGGTGACTTTTCAAACTCTTTCATTGAAAGAAAGTATGAATATCATTTGTTTTTAATAATTTTTTTTAAAAATTGATTAATAGACAACTAACATTGAATCGTTGGAAATAAATGTTCAAGCTTCGACACTCTGTGCACCCGAGTATATGGTGCTTCTAACGCTTTATTCCCAGCTGGAGTGCGGCACTGCACCGACTGTGAGAATATCACTGCTAATATATTTAAATATTCATGCATCATCGAACATTCATTATAATTTATCCCAAAAACTCATCTCATACGTGTAAAAGCAGGTAAAGTTTTCCTAACCATGCATGGGCTTCTTAAGTTTATTTGTAGAATGATAAAAAACTAAAAGGGTCTCATTCGATCACACATTTTTACGATAGAAATCGTTACACTTTAAGCGTCGAGTCAATCGTGAAATTTTGCGGCTTAGAAAAACTCACGAAAACACACACACACACACACACACACACACACACACACACACACACACACACACACACACAGGACACGACACCGCATGCCGTTATTTAATGGTTTCTCAGATTTATTATGATTTTGCTCGTCCCTTCCTCCCGAACCCTGTTCTCGACCTCTTTCGTGACTGTCTGGAGGAGATTTATATCGGCCATTACTTATTCTCGACTTTCGTTTACCACAGTGCTCAAACCTGTTACTAAACCAAAAAAAAAAAAAGAAAAAAAACCAACTGGTCCAAAAACATTGCTCCTTCTTCTAGTCACAAAAAAAAAAAAAAAAGATTTCCATTGCTGGAAATATATGTAAAAAAAATTTAAAAACCGGTGTACGAGAGAGAGAGGTCTCTAAATGGAGTTGAAAAAACAATCCTGGCACTCATTCAGACGAGCAATACGATTTAATAACACCGCTTAAGATTAAGAACGCCGCTGTAAATAGCGAAGCACTAAACTAAATAATCATTCAATTAATATTTCACATATATAATTATTAAAACACTTCACTTCGTACAGGATTGAGCTGCACGTTGCACGACCTGATCACACATACACAGAGGAGACATACACAAAACCACACTCTTATTATATTATTTATTATAAATTTTCGTTGAATCCTGAAGCTCCTCCAGCTGATCAGGAAAGAAGAACTCGATTCTACGGCCTGATAGGAGTTTTTCAATTTCGTACAGGAAATGATCGACTGGATGTCATATCTGTCGGTCGTATCGACGCTCAGTTTCGTAGTATTTTTCGCCGTTGGTCCAGGATCTATACCTTGGATGATAACGGCTGAATTATTCTCACAAGGACCGAGGCCCGCTGCAATGTCTATCGCAGTTCTTGTCAATTGGATGGCTAACTTCGTAGTTGGCATAGCCTTCCCAAGCATGATGGTGAGTAATAATCAAACATTCATTGACAACTGATCATGATTAATGCATTTTTCCAGAATAATCACTAGCTTCTTTTTCTCTATTTTCAGACTTGCCTTGATAATTACACGTTCCTACCATTCAGTGCATTCCTGGCCTTCTTCTGGATCTTCACGTACAAGAAGGTTCCCGAGACCAAGAATAAAACCTTCGAGGAGATTCTAGCTTTATTCAGGCACGGTCATGACAGGTATGATGGAAATAAACAACTCAATGTGGTACCCAGTACGTACACTAGCAAACCACCGGACAGATAGTTTCAACACTTTTACACGTCGGATCTATACGATTATTATGTTAAAAAAAAAAAAAGAAACAAACAAAACGTATATATACATTCTCTATATATATTTTTTTTTATTCGTACCCAAAGGTACATATACATCAATCGAATACTGACTACGTGGGCTCAACACCGCAAATCTTTGAGTTATCTTTGATTGATCGTCTGGTGAAACGCAGAGCTTGAAATAAAATAAAATAAATATATAAATAACATGATATCATTGATAAATGTTCAGCGCAACGATTGTGAGACTATCTATTCTGTACGTTATACATATACTAATATATATATATATATATATATATATGTATATATTAATAGTATATTGCTCGCCCTATATTCTGTGATAAGTGAAAATGAGAGTGCACTTTTCCGTGCATTACCCACGATGACTTTGGTTGATAAATTCAAGTATCGCATGGAGAGGCTCTTTCGAAATTTTATGTTGTTTTTCACAGTAAGATAGTAGCGAAAGTGTGATATAGATATTTCAAAAAAACTTGGCTCAAGTTGTTAAAATGTTCATTTCGATTATTCAAAATCACTGATAAATACGTAACTTAGCAATAACGTTAACAAAAATACTTATTCGTTGGGAGAATTATTCATCGATTTTATTCGGTCACACTTAAGATGCATGAGCTAAAATTGTTTCATTTTTAATTGCACGTTACGTGTATTATGCCGATTTACAGCGACAATGTCTCGACTTTTTTTTTTTTTTTTTCAAACAGTAATATACCATTTTTCGAGTGATTTTATCCGTTCGAGTTTTTTACGATTCAAAACAGCCGTCCACGTAACTTTACATATCAATTTCAATTGTTCCTAACGACGATCTCTCTGTAATGCAAAGTACTTTTACTGCTGGAGCTCCGAAAGATGTGTTCAATCAAAAGAAAACGAAACGTTCGAACGCATGCGAAGAAAAAAAAAAGCAATCGACTCTCGAGATGACGAATGCACGTAACTGCGTTGAAAAAAAAAAAAAAACAAAACAGAGCAAAAGCTATATTAATTCTATTTAAAATTCGTTGAATTTCGCATAAAGTATACGAACGCCAAGAGTGCACAAACTCTTTGTTAGGTGACCATTTAGGTACTTCCTATTGTGTGATTTGTCATGTGTATTTTTATATTGCAAGTCGCATTCGATCGATTTCGATAATTATAGAACCTAACGATAAGCATCGTTTCAACAATTAAATTAACAAGACCGATAAAAAGATTGAGACACGTATTTTATTAGTTAATTATGCCGGATAAGTTTATTTGATATTTTATTTTTTCGTAGTCCAAATAATACGTTAAATTTTTATTAATTGTTATCAGTTCTTCTCGTGCCTCATAAATATTATACTTATTTATCCAGCATACTGTAAATGTATTGTTTACATAAATAAATGATTATTTCAAGGTTCTGGTACATAAATATTATTATTATTATTATTATTATTATTATTATTATTATTATTATTATTATTATTATTATTATTATTATTATTATTATTATTATTATTATTATTATTATTATTATTATTATTATTATTATTATTATTATTATTATTATTATTATTATTATTATTATTATTATTATTATTATTATTATTATTATTATTACTATTATTATTATTGTTGTTATTGTTACTACTATTATTATTATTATTATTATTATTATTATTATTATTATTATTATTATTATTATTATTATTATTATTATTATTATTATTATTACTATTATTATTATTATTATTATTATTATTATTATTATTATTATTATTATTATTATTATTATTATTATTATTATTATTATTATTATTATTATTATTATTATTATTATTATTATTATTATTATTATTATTATTATTATTATTATTATTATTATTATTATTATTATTATTATTATTATTATTATTATTATTATTATTATTATTATTATTATTATTATTATTATTATTATTATTATTATTATTATTATTATTATTATTATTATTATTATTATTATTATTATTATTATTATTATTATTATCGTTGTTGTTGTTGTTGTCAGTACGATTATTTTTCGTTGATTGAAATTTTGTGTTCGTGCGGTAAATGAAAGCGATAACCGTGTGTATTATTGTCGTAACTGTGCTTTCTGTCTGTGTTATTCTCGGAGCAGGAGCAGCTTGCGGGACAGCAGACTATATGGGTGAGTCCTGCCTAAAGTTTGTTCTTTTGCAATGGTGGCTTTGTAATTTCTCGACTCTCCGTACATAAGTACAACGTACGACCTACATATACATATATGCGCAATATTATATGGATATATATATCGAGAAATATATTGTTGTGCATGAAAAGAAAAAAAAAGCGAGTGAAATCTCGTTGCCGCGAACGCAAAAGATTGGATAAAATATATCTTGGTCGTATTTAAATTTATCTAATCTTCAATCAATACGAATACAAAGATCCTCTATTGCTGCAACGAATATAATAGTTTTATTCTCATAGAGAGCTGCCTCTTAAGAATAATCCCACGCTTTACCTACTTTAGATGAGAAAGTGAAAGAAATAGTCAACGTTTATCTTGTAAGTTTCCATCCGAAAAAAAATCTGGCATGATGTACGATACTATATAATATATTTATATATTAATATATTACATATATATACATATACATATATATACATATATATATTTATATTTATATATGTATATTAATGTATTAAGATGTTATATGCATATAATTTTCATTAATAAACTAGCTAATGCCGAAGCATCATGTCATAACAAATTTAATTTAGAATGAATAAAGTCAAATAACGAGATTACCCGTTATACTACATTATCATAGCTGCATGAACAACTAATATTTACTATTATCTATATGAACAATTCGTCTGTTAACTCTTTGCGTGGAAGGTACATTTCACAGTTTCTGCAAAGTTCCTCAGGGCTATTATGTGATTTATTATAAATTGGTAGTTGTTGTTGGAAGAAAAGAGAGAAAAAAAAAAACAAAAAGACAATGCGATAAATACGTATCTATAAAAGCGTGTGTATACCCTGATTACCGGGGGTGGCCGGTCTTATTACATAAGAGCCCCGAAACACTTGTGATAACCTGGAGCCTTGCATTTGATCGCATGCTCCTTCTTAGTCTATCAGACCCAAATTTATTGTTCGAAAAAGAGACATAAGTTTTATTTATTTTATTCCTTTTTAATTTTTTATTATTGTTCTTGTTTTTATTTTATTTATTTAAAAAAAATTATTATATACTTTTTGTTTAATCAGGCGTTCTTTCATGTCGCTATTTATAGCTGGCACGAGATTATTATGGCGCTGTTCTGTGCGATTGCATGTTAGCGCTTAAGTAATGGTTGAGCGTAATTAACTTTTCGTGTATAATTATATCCATAGACTTTCTCTCTCTTCTATTTTATTGACAGTCAAAGTGCAACTACGGCCGCGCGCTCACTTCGATCATTAACGTTTGTAACAGCGTGCTTATACTTTTATCCTTGTCATTGCTGCAGGAAAAACCAATACGAGTATGAGTTATTCACGCACGAAGCAACGGATTGAATGTTTAACGATATTTCTATCTTCCTACAGCAATGTAGAGAATAAAAATAGCTGCACCCATCACTGTAAATCTTTCTGTAAGCTCGACGATTTATTTTTTTCTTTTTTTTTTTTTTTAAGCTTTCTTATTTTAGTCAACAACGCTCGTGTTTTTAAAAAAATTAATATTAATGAAACGTATATATCTATATAGCTGTTTTTTCTCTATTGTATGCCGTTAAGGTTTTGCCGAAACATTCTATCGAATCTTTCACACCTCTCGGTTTACGACTTGAAATTGTCATAGCCGAACGGTTTGAACGATTCGCTTTAAAGTTATATTATTAACCACACTCGAGACTTGATATATTTAAGAAGCAAACATTAGCAAGCGTTTAGCGCTGATATTTCCACGGATAACAAGAAGAAAAAATATATATTGTTATAGGGTAGATGCACCATTTGAGGCCACTGTTTACCTTTAAAGTCTTACAAATATCAAATTAACAAGAAACATTACTTCAATGTTGTGTCTTCTGACTGATAATTGAAAATACTTTGATATTTTCATGATAAAAGTATCACACTTTGTTTAAAAATAAATAAATTGACCGTAAAATATTAAATTTACACAATCCGAGACATGAAAGGAAATCTATTGAATGTCAATAACACTTTTCTTTATGAAATAAATTTCTTTTTTTTTTTATTTCAAGAGTAATTTCGAGGTCACAACCGGTGCTTCCACTCCGACAAATCTTTTTTTTTAATGGAATCCTAGCAATAGAGTGAACAAATGTACGTGCATCGTTAGAGACTGCAATGTGGAAACGATAGCTGAGATGTTGTTCTCGCAAAACAAAAATTAAAGATGCCAGTGAAAAAACACGACCGCCATGTAACGTTGGTTGTATTACAGGGAAGAGGAACTCGCCACTAACTCTAGCAAGGAGACCGTTCTATCTGACGCCACCACTGCCACCAATATCCACTCTACCGATAAACCAATAATATAATTAGAAAGACAAACAATTTAATAATCGAGACAAACGATAAATTCCTCGCAGAACTTTCGATTATAGCGACCAGAAATACTGATATATTGTTAATAGTGTTGTTAATAATTAAACAGAGTAATATTATAGTATATATATATATATAGATATATATATATATATATACTATAAATCTACAAATGACAAATACATTGTGTAAACTACATAAATTTCGCATACTCTTATCAGGCATACGCAAAACCATTAAAAAATTCTACGAATATTTCGGCATCACCGATGAGAATCAATTATTCCATGTTGTAAAATAAATAAGTTTGTTTGCATCCGTTATATATATATACATATATATATATATATAATTTTTATTATTCAAATAATAATTTTCCACTTGTGTATGGTGTTGGAAAGAAGCGCTCCATATTAATTTCCTATAGAACCTGCGTGATATAATCGATTATTAATGATTTAACAAAAAACAAATAAATAATTAAATAATATTAAATGCGCGATACGTTGTAACCTATTGGATGATATTGCTGCTATAGTTATATGCTCTGAATTATCGAACAATCATTTTATGTTTCACTTCTACTACACAGGCCAGTGAAACGATACAATTATTCTTCCAATTAATAATGACAATAGAAACTGTGAAATGGTATACCATTTCCTGACGAATTATGTAAGTACCGTTTCTGAGAGAGAGAGAGTGAGTGAGTGAGTGAGTGAGTGAGTGAGTGAGTGAGTGAGTGAGAGAGAGAGAGAGAGAGAGAGAGAGAGAGAAAGCTTTGATATAATGGATTTTCAGGGGGTATCCGCAAACGGAACACTAGAGTTCGCTGGTACACTGTTTTCAAGGAATTAATACTCCTCTTACTGTCGTACGAAGCTTTGAATACACATCAAACCTCCTGGTTAAAAGATAGTGAAGTTGGTATTGGAAAGGCGAGGAAGGGGATCCATGCGATTTCTATTTAAAATATCATTTATGTTTTTCATCGGTAAAACTTCCTAGATCCGAGTATAAAAATTGTAAGAGTTCCATTTTTCTCAACATCATTTTCTATTAAAAAAAACATACAACATTTGTTTTCGGATCTGGGGATTTTTTTTACGTGATCGGTACAATGTTCAGAACATTCAAATGTTAGATATTTTTTATAGAATTTTTTTAAACGATAAAAAGAACATTTTGTTTTATTAAATTCGATGCTCCCCCCCCCCCCCTTTAAATTAAACTTACATACATTTGCGGTCATAGAACATGCATTTATGGTGAATCAACCAGAACAGTCTGATTAAACGAGAACTAAAGTTTTTGCGTTACAGATATGTTTTTATCTGTACATTCGTCATAACCCTTTATAAGTCACAAGAATATTAACACTCCTCGTCTCTTCAGTAAGTATGCGTTACCTCCACCCTTGGCTCTTCATAGTTTCATTCCAGGACGACTTCGAGCAGTGTGTCTTATAAAGGGTTAATCATGGGTTTATAGAAAAAGATTTTTTTTATTTCACCATTCATTTCACAACATTGTACCACGAGACTGACTTGGAGATGAAAAATAACAGAAAAATAAAATTTAAAAAATTAATCGAAGATAGCGTACACACGAAGCCCAGTGTTACCGTTTCGGAAACGATTATCTCGATGATATAAATAAAAATGAGCTATGCATCATTAATATTTTAATTTTTATTATAATATACAAATAGAGTGTCGTAAAACAATGCTATTTCGATAAATATTGCGAAAGAGCTGTTCATGCAGTTTCATATAAATGTTTCACCGCAGTATAATCATTATTTAAAGTATAGAAACATAAAGTATATGACGATATGGAGTAAAAAAAGAAAAAAAGAAATAAGCTCGATAAATGTGACGATCAATAATGATTCCATTGTCACTTGCGAATAATCGGTAAAACCTCTATCGATACGTGTAACATCCCAGGATACGTTATAATATACCTCTTGCGTATTTGGAGCAAATATTTTTTTTTTTTCTTTTACAATAATCAACGGGTTGATAGAGAAACAAACGAACAAATAAAAATTCCTAATAATATGAAGAAAAAATAGGATAAAAATTGGACAAGTGGCGTGGTGTTTTCCAGGAGCATGCTAAACTGTGTGAATGCGTTAGAGGGACACATACCGCCGGCCGAGAGTGCAGCCCTGATGGTTGCCGAGGAGAAGCCACATCCTGATTCATGTAAGGCCCGTCAACCTGACCGAGAACACCCGTTTCATCATCACTACAAACACCACCACCACCACCACCACCACCTGTCACTATCACCAATTCCATCAACAAGGCAAACAATTCCTCAGACCTGGCTGTAGCTGTAGCACGAATACCAAGTCCCACGTCCAACTCAACCGGCCCGAACCTCAAATAAATCGTCTCCCCGAGCGTTAACCGCTGAGATGGGTGCGCCCTAGAGAAAAAGAGAGAGCGCAAGGTGCGGGGCCGGGCACGGACCCTTTCCGGGTTCACACGTTGTTGGCCTTGGTACGAGAAGACACTTTTCCCACCATTACCGATACCAATACGAAAATCCGATATTACGCTGCTGTGCGGTCATTGAGCTTCTTGCCAAAGTGAGAGAACAAACAAACATAATATTAAGTATATATATATATATATATCGGGAGAGAGATTTATTATATATATATAACACAGGGATATATATTATCGCGAACTCCGGACTCTATATACGACGTGAAAATATTTTAGATCGACGACGACCCCCGCAACGAGGACTATTTTAGGATTGCTTTGCTATCAACTTGAGTTGCCCTTTGCGACGAGAATCTCATTGGTAAGGTCTTCCAAAACGATTGCCTATATGTAATTCATTTACATATATGACAGAGTTTTGTGTATTGATGATTACGACTTATATACAACCCAAACCTCCCCCGCCACCCCCCACGCGTGCACATATATGCGGGCGATACACGGTAGAACGCACACTTGATATATCTATGTGTGTGTATGGCTGTGTCTGTGTGTGCACGGTACACTCTCACCTATTTTATGAAGTTAGGAACGAAGCCGACCATGTATCTTGCAGCGAGACTCTCCCCACTCGTGAGGCAATTGTGAGGAGTGGGGACAGTGCCAACTTTACACCTCGACCACCTCGACTGAAACCAAGTTGCCCGAAAGTGTGGGGCAAATATTTAAGGTTTATCCTCGCTTCTTCGAATTGATGAGAGAAGCTTTGTCAAATACGTGGCGGTTGTTAAATAAGTGAAAGCGTACCGTATATATATATATTATACACTATTGATTTAATAAGAAAAATCGATCGACACGCGTCATAATCTATCGCTTTCTCTCTTTGCCTATTGTTATTTATACATACAGCGTTGCAAAGAACGTGTAAGATACCTACACGCTGATATATTGTTATATTGCAAGTTTAATCGAATTCACCGTTTAGCTTTTAACCTCCCTCCCCCTTACGATATATATGCACAGACACTGCCATGTAATATGCATCTATAGCTGATTACACGTATATTGCATTCGTACACCAATCATTTTCCTTAGGAAAATGATAATTGACGCGATCTCACCGTATATCGATATTGTGATTACAAATGGACAACTGCGACAACTAAAATTCTTCTTTTTTTTTCCATTTTTTATCCTGTTGTTTGTTTAATATTAATTATTCTATACGTGCAAATTCCTTAATTTTTTATTCGATACTTTATCAAATCATTCCATCACCCAATCTGATGAATAAATATTTTGTTCACTTGTTCTTTACGGTAGAAATGATTTTGAAATTCAATTGTGTTTGACTTATTGCAAATGTGACATTGATTTTT
>CAWWDW010000601.1:0-23918 GCA_963942595.1 Cylloceria caligata | reverse complement strand
ATTCAGCTCTTGGTGTTAGGAGATTCTCTATCTGGTGAGGAGACACGAGACGTAACAACAGTATCCCCGACTAGCGCAGTGATTGCCACTTGCATTCAAATGAATGCGATTATTCATACAATATATTTATTTTGTTGACGATAGCGGTTATTTCCCATTCATACTCGGTCAGCATATTTGTTTGAAAATCCTGATGATCTGATGTTGTGGACTGTAATATATTGAAAAAGGATAAGTCGTAACTCGTTACAGGTCGAAAAACAACTAGACAGACAAAGTTGACAGAAAAGAAATGGCTTATATTCACTCAATAAATCTACAAACAAAATATAGAAATAAAACTGAGCACTGCATTTAAGGTGAAAAGCAAATACAATTATATTAATTGTGTGCCGTGTTAATAAAGTCGAGAGCGAGAGCGTGTAAGCAGCCCGAGCCTCGAAGCACGCTACGCAGTGAGACGAATGAGAATGCACTTATTTGAGTAATTACCGTATACAGACTGAGGAAATTCGCTAAAATTATCAATGCGTCACCTTGCCAGATGAAACTGAGTCCTGTTGAGCATGATTTTAGGCTGAGAAGATCCGAACGAGAGTGTAAAATATCCGGGACAAGTAGAAGCACCTGTTGCATGAGTGGCGTTGAGGATAACAATTCAAGATGGCCACAGTTTTTAAAGTAACATTGGCGACGCTAACGCTACATGAGAGCACGATCGTCGTACTTATGCGTAAGAGATGTGCCCGCGAGGTGCTGCCAGCTGTACATACGGCAGTCGACCGCAGTAGGGCAACGGCACAGATGAGTTGCTGTGCATCGACCATTGCCGTAATATGTGAGCTGATTTCTCAATATTTCTGCCCGCTATCAGCAACGGGGTTGCTGATTATCCTCATCAGGCTGGTCAATGGATGAGACGGGCAGACTAGCCAGTTTGAGATTTTCCGGGTAAGCGACTTAGTAGCAGTCTTTAATGTCACCACCCTTGTGAGCAGATCATTGCCTCCTACATACACCGTTGTGACCCATGCAATTGGCCACTTGCACGGTGAAAAGCCTTCGTCCGTGAGTAGAACAAGAACGCCGATTCGTATGTTATTGTTGGGGTGATGCCATTTTGAGATTGGCTGCTGTCACTAAAGATAGTGGGCAGACCATTGTTTCCAAAACTGTTCCACCTTTTGTTGCAGCAGCTGCAATCTCAAAATCGCCAGGTCTTCTAAAGAAAGTTTAAGAACCGTTGTGAGTACTTCACCAATAAGAAAGTGTCCAAGCGTCAGCGCTGATATATCACTATGGTCATCACTGAGTGGTTCTAGAGGTCGAGAGGTAAGCACCGCCTCGATTTGGCTAGCAGTATTGTGACTGCACTCACTTCTCAAAAGTGAGTGCAGTATCGCCCACTGTACGTCGAAGCTGAAACTTGACTGATTTCACTGCTGCTTCCCACTTACCACCCATGTGTAAAGCAGCTGGGGGATTGAACCTTTATTCAACCTGATGATTGGCAAGTGACGATGCGATTACCTGGTGTGCTTGAGAGCTCTTGATGAACAACTGAAGTAGTGCCTTGTGAGCGCCAAATAAGTTGGTGCCACAGTCAAAGTGCATGGTGTTAGGGATACCACGCCGAACTGAGGAGCATCTGAATACTCAGCGAAATCCATCTGTCGAGTAGTCGCTGACTACTTCAAGATGGAGTGCTGAGATGGTGAGATACACAAATATACATATCCAGTCCTTGTGTGTTTTGCTTCCTCGACCCTTCCACGTTTTGAGTGTGAGTGGACCAGCGTAGTTAACTCTTGTGTGAGTGACTGGGTGCGTTGGTATAACCCGGGAAAGAGGTAGCTAGTCCAATTTGATGAGCACGAATCCCCTTCCGCCGAACACACACAACGCAACGTAGAATGAAAGTTTTTACAGGAGCTCTTCCGCCGAAAATCCAATGAGTTAGCCGCCCTTGAGGTAGTGAGAGCTGAGTGCCTCCATGAAAGGTCTGCCGATGAGCCTGATCAATAATGAGAGTTCAGAGCCGAGTGTGGCGAGGAGGAATGGCGGGATGACTTCCTTTGTACCTTAGTGAAGGTTGGACGAGACGACGTCCCACTCTTATTACACCCTTCTGATCGATGAAAGCTGTAAGTCGACTAAAGGGATGAGAGAACGGCAAAAGAGAGCCTGATTGCAGAGGTTCTTGCTTGAAAAAGGCAGCATGAGTTGTCGTCATCCGAAAGATGTTCGCCCAGGCCATGTCTTGTGCAGAGAGTGGAGCGGACCCAGTTGATTCATCCCTTCTTCTCATCCTGGCCAATACTCTGAAACATATTGATGTAAGACGAAATAGTTTGGTGAGCGAGGAATAACGATAAATAAGGTCCCAGAGTGGCAGCGAAGAGGGCTAGCCGAGGTCGAGCTTCCAAGTCGCTCAAAGTTTCATGAGTGGCTGTGGATGTTGGCCAAGAGTCTTCTGGTCCTACCATCCATGACGGTACTGACCATCACAGCTGGTTAGAAGCCAGTTGAGATGTTGCAATTCCCCGAGAGGCACAATCGGCTGGATTACTGGTACCTGAAACATGATGCCATAAATTTAATATACTCGATTCCAGACATAATCCTTCGACCGTGATGGATTAGCTTTGATCCACGTGAGTATTCCCAGAGAGTCTGTCGACAGGTGAGTTGATGAAATTTCAATCTTGAGAGCAGCTTGAACGTACGCAACCATTTTTGCAAGCCATAGCGCTGCAGTAAGTTCGAGCCGTGGAATGGTGAGCATCTTGAGTGGTGCTACGCGGATTTTGGAGCAGTCCAGTGACGCCACATTTCCTGTGGATGAATCGATGGTGACGTAAATCCATCGCGATGAGACTTGTAATGGCAGTGGATTATCCCAATTGAGCTTGTGAAGTCAAAGCTCTTGTTACGACAGGTGAGACAAAACCGAGTGGATCAAATAGCTGAGCCACCTATGAAAGAATAAGGTGTTTGGTAAGATTCTCCGAAGTTGAGTTGAACTTTGAAGAGAACGTTAACTTGTCTTCGTGAGGAAGCCACGTCAAACCGAGAATCTTTGTTTCGAAGTCGTCTAGTGAGACAGATGAGCTCGACGTTGACGTTGAAATACTAGTAAGGACCCTGGCGTCCGACGAGTGCCACTTGGCGAGTGAAAAACTGCCCGCCATGTACAAGTCATTGAGCTGTTCAGCGATTTCAATGAGTTGATGAGTGGTATCCGCCCCTTCGAAGATGCCATCCACGTAACTGCCATATGTGATATCTGCCATATCAAGTGGAAAGCGATGTCCCTCATCCTTGGTGAGCTAAATAAGAGTCCTGACCGCTAGGAAAGGAACAGCCTTTGTGCCATACATTACAGTTGTTAGATGGTATGGCACTGCGTTGAGTTGATCATCCTTCGACAAAATTCGTTGAAGATTCCAGTCTTCTTAGTGAATGCGAATCTGACAATACATTTTAGTAACGTCAGTGGCAAAGATGTGTTTGTGGTGACGGATCCAAATGAGCACATCCGAAATATTGAGCAATAAGTTAGGACCAGTATGCATAATATCATTGAGAGACTGTCCAGATGACGTGGGCTAGAGCCATTAAATATCACTCGTAGTTTATTGGTGACTCTATCTGGTGTTATGCCGGTACCGCGTAATTGGATAACTCGGTAATCGGTATAATATTAAAAAGTTATTATTTTGCGATCGTTTGTCGATTAGGACATGGAACTCGAGTAATTCGTGTAAACGTGAATTTATGTAAAATGAAAGTGTTTATTATAGGCAACGACAACTTTCCGTTGTCTATTTAAAAGTCAATAAAAGTATAATACAATAAATCGTGGTTTCGAGCCCGTACGAGGAACCAACCTCTCCCGTCTGAATCTACTGATAGAATTTTCTATTTTGGGCGAGTCCGACCCGCGATCAACCGTTCAGGTTGATGTTAAACTTTGGACTGATTTAGGCAAGCAGTTATTTGCCCCATTGACCGAAATCGAGTGTTGTAATGGATTTCACAATAATCTTTGCTTGCGAATTACAGCAAGTCGTAGCTCGAGCTCGTAGCAGTCATTGCTGGCAGCTCGCTGCTTACGTTTGCACATTTTTTCTACTTTGGTGAGTAGTCCTTACGCAGAGAAGAAACAATAGCGAAATAATATAAAAAGAATTAGTTCGCGGCACGACATTCCTCCCCCTTAAAGGAAAATTTTTTTTTCTCATAAAAAATTTTTTCTTCGGTTGGTTTCCCGTATCTCATTTAAGATTATATACCGAACAATATATAGTACAATACAATTTTAATCATAGTTTCGACATTTTTGCTACGATTTCTTTTTTCATCATTGTTAGCTTACATCGCACTCGGCTGACGGGGCGAGTTGCCCAGGCCCTGGCCCGCTCGGATCGCAGTCGCTTCTGTGATTGTTGTCGTCCGAGTGGCTCGAGATTAATATTCACCTCTGCTACTGCCGGGGTCGTTGCCTCGGTTGTCCTTGTCGGTGTACGGTTCCGTGTGTACCTGTAACATTTAAACAGAAGGAAGCCGACCAAGGCTATTGGTGATATTGCACTCAGCGAGTAGAGGCTTATGATGTGGGGATGCAGCGCCTCGCCTCCGGTGATGTCGAAAGTTTCTAACGTCTTTTATGCTTGATTTTTGAGCTTTTGCAGCTCCTTCGGATTTTGCAGTACGCTTGCTAGCGTAATTTCCTCTGTGGTCTGACTAGGAGGCGTATGAGCCTCTATTTCCTTCAGTTTCAGATGGTACGGGGGAAGGTAATTTTTTCGGATGACTTGGGATGTTCGCCCCGTTGTTTTAACGCTGAAATCTGGGGCGGTTACAATACATACGCCTATCAAAGCCAGTATTTCGGTTATGTATGTCCATTTTCGCGTATTTTGGGACTTCGGAGGGTGCGTCGTTTATAACCGACATTGTGGGTGTGTCGACGGGCAAATGTAAGATTTGCTCGGTACCTTGCAATTTTTTAAGTCATCAGTTGTCATCCTCATGCATTTACGATTCTCGGTGTCAATTACTACGTGACTCTCAGTCATGTTCACGTAGTAGTACCTGCCATTGCTTGCTCGCGTGTGCATAGGGTATACTTTTTGTATACTGTACTGTTGCTGCCCGATCAGCGGTATGTCGAGTACGAGTATAATTGCGTCACCATCGCTGTAGGCCTTTAGGTCAGCCTGTCGCATAAGTGCTGACGCTTGGTTGCGCTGTATTCAGCTTTGGGGCTCCTTATGGGGCAACGGCCACTACGCCGGCGAGTTTGTTCCTAATGATGTGCTCCGGTGCTCTGTCCGCAGTTTCGTCATTCGGTGTGCCCACCGGTAGATCCGCCGTTTCTTCGCTCTCTGTCTCGAGCGGCCTTGCAACGTTTGCGTTTCGCGGTCTTCCGCGCCTCGCGGGTCCGCCATGCTGTGCTGCGCTCATTCTGTATTTTTCGGTGATGCTCGCAGTCTTACCAGTGCCTTGCATTGCTAGCGTTCGTGGTCTGCCCCTTCCCCGACCACACGGCTTCTCGACGGGGCTGTGGTGTTTAGTAGAGTGACCTGCATGCACGCTGCGTATCTCCCTATCCTTCTCGGTCTCATTGGCAGGCGCCGCTTCTCGCTCTGCGTCGTTGCTGGGCTGGCCCGTGGTATTCTCGGCTCCGCTTTGTGCGGCTGTCCGTACCCGGGCGCATGCTGTCCTTTTCTATCTCGTGGGCGAGCTCGACCTCTCGCTCCAGCGAGCTAGCACGGCTATATGGGGTATCTTCGGCCCTCCGCTTTGTACGGTCATTCGCTGTGCCGAGTTGCCCCGTAGTGCTGTCCTTTTCCGAACCACGGACTTTGTTCTCCGCTCTCGCTTGCGCCCTTGTTCTGAGGAATATTCGGCTTAGCGCATCTGCATTCGTGTTGTGCTAACCTGTCTTGTATTCTACATTAAACTCATGTTCCGCCAATTTTATTTTCCAACGCATTAGTCTCGCACCTGGGTCCTTTAGTCCGAACAGCCAGGTGAGCGGTTGGTGGTCACTACCGTGAAACGAGTACCATAAATATATGGCCGGAATTGAGTGAGAGCCCAGAATATGGCGATTAATTCCTTTTCCGTCGTTGTGTAATTCAGCTCAGACTTCGACATGGTACGGCTCGCGTAGCATATGGGCAAATCGTCCCCGATCCTACCTTGCGAAAGAATAGCGCCGAGTACTGCGGTCCACTCGAATTAAACCCCTTTTTGAGTTAGTTCCGTGAGTGGTTTCGCGGTTTTCGAGAAATCTTTAATGAATTTCCGGTAATAACCAGCTAGTCCGAGGATGGATTGTACTCCTTTTACGTCTCTCAGCACCGGAAATTCCCTTACCGCTTCCAGCTTCTTCGGATCAGCACGTACACCCTCTTCGGAGTTGATGTGGCCATGGTACTGCGTTTCTTTGCGCAGGAACTGGTATTTGCTCGGTCGCACTGTCAATCTCGCTTCTCTTAGTCGCTGCAGTACCTCTCGCAGCCTGCCGTTGTGCTCCTTGAAGGTTTTTCCGTGGATTACGATGTCATCTAGGTACACATAGCATTTGACGCCCAATGGTCCTGCTAACGCGAAGTTCATTAGCCGCTGGGAAGTCGGTGGCGCGTTCCATTGACTTGTGCTGGGCTGGACTATTCCTTCCGCTAGCATTTTGTCTGTCGGCCTCTCCACTTCTCTTTATCGTGGGCGAGTTTAGCCTCTCGCTTCGACGAGTTATCGTGGTCGCCTTGGGTATCTTCGACTCTCCGCTTTGTGCGGTTGTTCGTATACCCAATTGCGCTATCTTTCTCTTTCTTATGGGACTTTCTTTCCTGTCCCACTTGGGCTCATGTGGTCACGTATATGCGACTCAGAGCGTCTGCATCTATATTTCTTTTTCCGGCTTTCTGCATTTTACCGGACCCATTCCCCGATTTTACGGTCTTTCCAGGCAAGGATTGCGATCCTAGGTCATTCGATCCGACCTTAAAGGGTGCGCGATGCGGCACCTCGTGCGTGCGCTGTCGCTCGATCCCTCGTAGATGGAATACACCCTTATATTCGCACATTATTCCTGCTTGAGCTGCTTGTTTTTCAGTGCTGGGGGGCACCAAGTCGGTTTCCGTTGTTGCTGCGCGAAGCGTTTGGCCTTCTTCTCCGTGCTCTCGGAGCTTACGCGTAGTGTCTTGACCTGTCGGCTACGTACGGCCTTCGCCATCTTCGATGGCTCGAGTATCGCCGTCTGCTGTTCCACTTCCCTATCGTGTTTATAAACATCTAAACTGACTCTATTGGGTTTTGACGGTGTGACACGGAATCTCGCTACTTTGCCTCGGCTGATTCCGCTCCTTATAGGTAGTCCGACAAATTTATTCCCCTTAGCGGCATCCATGTTAGAACCATTTCCGGAAGGAAGCTTTACCTTTGTAAGCAGGCTTATGTACTTGCATGTGGCGGCAGTTCTACTGCGTGATGACGAATATATCCTCGTCGCGCCGTCCAGTAGCGGCATGCAGTGCCCATACAACTTAAGCATCTTGCCATGCAGGATGTCCACTTTATGCTGCTTGATAAAGTCCATGATAAGTAGTCCGTTGGCCTTCAACGGCACATTGTTCGGAACTATATAGAACCAATGTTCTACTTTTAAGGGGTCACATCTACTAATCGGCCGAAAAAAGGCGTGTTTTTGTGATTTTTTTTTTGGAAAATAATTGCAGTTTTCGAACTTTTTTTTTTCATAGTAAGGGGAATGTCTTTGAGCATGTTTCATAATTTTTTTATTGGAAAAAATTCCTAAATGTAAATGATATAGTGTATCCGTCCGGACCGCTGTTCAAAAAAGGCCTTCCGCGGTGACCACTGTAACTGCCCAACCAATCATCTGAAATAAAAAAACCAAATAAATTTAGTTTTTGTATAGTATTATCTAGTCTTTAATCGAAGGATTTGATAAAATATTAATTAAAAAAAAAATGGTCACCGATCGAAAGTGATGCTCCAAATTTCGGTAAAAAAATCACTCCATTTTTACTCGATATTAAAAAAAGTACGCATCGAAAAAAAAAATCCTTCGATTAAAGACTGCCTTTAGATATAACAAAAATGTATGCAAAATTTCAGACAAATCGGTTGACTCGTTTTTGAGATGTCGTGGTCACCGCGGAAGGCCTTTTTTGAACAGCGGTCCGGACGGATACACTATATCATTTACATTTAGAAATTTTTTCCAATAAAAAAATTATGAAACATACTCAAAGATATTCCCCTTACCGTGAAAAAAAAAGTTCGAAACCTGCAACCATTTAAAAAAAAAAAAAATCACAAAAACACGCCTTTTTTCGGCTGCTGAGTAGATGTGACCCCTTAAAGCCGGTGTCTCCAGCACAATTTTAGCTATTCCGAGGGGGGTGAATTTTTTACCTGCCATACCCTGCAACTCCACGGAGCACCTGCTCACCATGGTCTTGGACTTGAGTTATCCTTCCTTCAGTATACTGCACTGGGCCCCTGTGTCCGCCTTAAGGGTCAGTACTCCGGTCACGGCCAATGATGCGACGATATCAAAGTCGCTGGCCGTAGCACTGGACGCCGGCAGCGTTACCTGCAGTAACTGCTGCGGCGTTTTCCTCCTTCTGCGCGCGGGTCTCTGCTGGACCGTGAGTGTATTTAATCTCATCGTACCCAGCTGGCTGGCATCGGTATTTGATTGATCTGTACCTGCATTCACCGTGGACTTTTCACTCCGGCCCCCTGAGTCCTTTGGATGTCGGGGATGCTGTTAGGACTGCGCAGGCTCGCTCTTGTTTTGCGAAAATCTCTTCCTGCAGTCTTTCCACAAGTGGCCCCTTTTTTGGCAATAATTGCACTCAATGTTGACGTGGTATATGGATTTATCCTCACTGGGCATCGGTAGGCTCACTCTTCCCAATCTGCGGGTGCAGTCTCGAGCCACGTGCCCTGGTCCTCCGCAGGTGAAACAATTTTCTCCCTGCCGGGATGGCGCGACCTGGGACCTTCTGGGGTGGCTTAATGTTCCACCTGCCCCTCTCTCTGGCTGCACCATATTGATTATCTCTATGGCCCCTGCCACAGAGTCATGCACCGTTTGGTAATTTCTCGCACGCACCAGCACTTGCACCTAGTCGTGCAGGCCGTTTTCGAAGTTAGCCTGTGCACTTCGTCGGGTGATACTCTCTACAGTGATCTTCTGATCTTCCGTTCTTGCTGAACTCCATCTTCAGCGCGGCTAGGGACTTTCGTTGGCCGTACAACGCTTCCAACTCGCTCCTGAGTTGCGCCATGGTACCGATGGTCTTGTGCTGCAGTTGTCTTGATGCTGCACTCTCTAACTTACTCATGACTATCAACTCCAGGAGGGTGTCATGCTCCTCCTCTGCTTACCCTGCGGAATATCGTCTCGCAGGACTTGAAGAAGAGCGGCAACGCCTTTGAATCCTTGCCTTCGGATGTTTTCACCATTTTTATTCCCAGGCTGAGGCTGAGCATATTTGAGGGCGTCCGAGTCTCCTCGAACCGCGTGCGTCTCAGGGGCTATACGGGGGGCGGATAGTCCTCCATCCCTGCTCCTCCTAACCGTCGCTGAAGCTCGGCAATTTACTCTCTTAAGGAGTGTATGAGCTTGTACTCGTCTGCACCTACCTCGTTTAGCGTATCCGCCAAGTTCCGTGTTGCCGACGGTGTTTCAGCCTCCCTGAGTTCGCGATCGAGTTCGCGTTGGCCTCGATCGTGCTCGCGCTGCAGCTTTTCGCACTGCCGTCGAGCCCTTTCCAATTCACGGTCCTCCGGTCGACCGCCTCCATCCGATCTCGTACTCGTGAAGGTACCGACCGGGCTCTCGTACCGGTGGCTGCAGGGAAACCTATGCGATCTCTTGTTTGCATGATTTCGATTTCCCGCTCAACCATTTCCTTGGTGATGTGTTCGGAAGTTCTGTCACCGGTAGCCATATTGAAAACGACGTCGCTTTCGTCACTGTCGTGATCCCCGAACGAAGCACCCCTAAGTGGGTTAACGCCAAACTGGGCTGTCAGACGGCCGGCAAGAGCCTCCTGTCTGACTGTGGGTATTCGTCCCGACGGCGAGAGCTCTGACAACGCCCTGCGCGCTTCGTTAACGATGTCCCCTACAGCCGCAGCTAATCCGGCTGTGGAGTCTACTCCTGCACCAGGCAAAGTCGAGTCTAACGAGTTGCCCCTACGTCTTGATCGGGCTTCTCTAGATCCCGACATGTTGCTTATTTCGTGATGGGCTTTACTTTAATATTTCCAAAAACAAATCTCACGAGATATATATATATATATATAAATATATATGTTGGAATATTTCCGCAATTTACGGATCGACTGGCTTTGAATCTACATGGCTATATGTATATGTATAACGTGACCGCCACTTACAGAAAGATGATCTTGCTGATGGTCTTCTCCATGGCGATGTTCCTTGGGTGCTGTTCCTTCGGTGCTGTAGACCTGCTATCTCGTAGCTCCCCTCGAAGGTTGGTCCAGTTGTCCTCTCTGGCACCGTTGACCCATCTCTTGATGGTTCCTGGGCTCGTCTTCTGTGCGTCGGCAATGACTGCGCGACGGCCTTGTCACAAGTAGCCGCTTCGGGTACTTTGTTGCACACT
Source organism: Cylloceria caligata (assembly GCA_963942595.1). NCBI lineage: Eukaryota > Metazoa > Arthropoda > Insecta > Hymenoptera > Ichneumonidae > Cylloceria > Cylloceria caligata. The sequence continues at coordinate 13,240 of CAWWDW010000601.1, read as the reverse complement.
TTGTGCGGTTTTCCGCGACTTGACGTGACACCGTCAATCGGGACTTTAAACGGTTGACCGATACGTCACACCGCACTGACGTTCGCTTCGCGTCTTCGCGTTAGATTAGTCGGGTTTTCACGAACTACAATGGCGTTCTTTGCACGAGTCGTAGTCGTCACTTCAAAGTCACTCTTATTACTTTGTACAAAACACTTTTGTCCAAATAGATTACGTAGCACTTATCACTTCAGCAGATTCCACCGCTGCCATCAAATGTTATGCCGGTACCGCGTAATTGGATAACTCGGTAATCGGTATAATATTAAAAAGTTATTATTTTGGGGTCGTTTGCCGATTAGGAGATGGAACTCGAGTAATTCGTGTAAACGTGAATTTATGTAATATGGAAGTGTTTATTATAGGCAACGACAACTTTCCGTTGTCTATTTAAAAGTCAATAAAAGTATAATACAATAAATCGTGGTTTCGAGCCCGTACGAGGAACCAACTTCTCGCGTCTGAATCTACTGATGAAATTTTCTATTTCGGGCGAGTCCGACCCGCGATCAACCGTTCAGGTTGATGTTAAACTTTAGACTGATTTAGGCAAAGCAGTTATTTGCTCCATTGACCGAAATCGAGTGTTGTAATGGATTTCACAATAATCTTTGTTTGCGAATTCTAGCAAGTCGTAGCTCGAGCTCGTAGGAGTCATTGCTGGCAGCTCGTTGCTTACGTTTGCACATTTTTTCTACCTTGGTGAGTGGGCATCACGCAAAGAAGGGACAATGGCAAAATAATATATAAAGAATTAGTTCATAGCACAACACTGGCTTGAGAACGTCATGATAGGGCAGATCGTATTGTGTCTTTCTTGATAAAGATGTTGAAGCCCTCACCATGTGACCAAGTTGCTCATATTTTTCCATAAATTGAGCGTAGAGCTGATCGTACTCAGCATCCTTTGAGATTTTCCGTATGATGTATTCAGCTTTTGAGTATGAGCTGCCCAGATTTGCAGGCGAAGAAGTGAGAGGAAGCCGAACAATGTACCGTCCAGTAGTATCGCGCTGATGCGTATTGCGAAAATGATCTTGGCAAGCCTGGTCCTCTGGTGTGAGTTGATCAACCTTGTCCTTTGGTAGCTCTTCTTGAACCCAACATTTTGTAAGCACCTCTTGTAATGCCTGATCATCGTGCTGCGCGGCTGCGTGATAAACAGTGAGTGCTTCTGGTTGGCATGAGTTGACTGGTTCAATGATGAGCCATCCAAATATTGATAACTGTGCTATAGGCGTTGATGTTGCGCCATTGATGATGTTAGGCTTGATGACCTGCCCGTAAATATCTGCACCAATGATGATATCAATTGACCGAGGTTTGAGAAAGTTCAACGATGTCTGCCGTAACGAAAGTCAATTCTAAACCCGGATCGATGAGAAGACGTGCCTAGTGAATTATTGCCAGTGAGTGAATGAGTGCGAGAGCGGTTGCTAGTAATGTTGAGCAAATTCGCGTGAGTAGAACCGGTGAGCGAACGACTGCACCAACACCCTAATGTGTTGATGGCTGTGTACTGACAACTTAAGTAGCTCCGGAGGTTGCAGCTACTGCTATCTGATACAGCATCGTATGGTGTTTCTCTGCGCACTCTTTGCAGCTGTGAGTTGACCGGTATGACGAAGCGTTGTGTCGTCCCAAACAATTGTAACAGAGCCTGGACTTCTCTGCTATTTTGCGTTGGACAGCCACTGTGAGGTGCCGGAAATCTGGACACATCACTATGTAATGATTCAGAGACCGACAGCAATCACAGGGATACACCGACTTGCCGGTTCGAGTTGACGGCACAACGCTGATGCTTGTGTTTGCTGAAGCGTGGTGCACAGCAGCTCGTTGAGTGGCGACCTTCGATGGAGCTGGTTCCGTTGAAGTGGTCTTCGTCGTTGTGGCTGATTACACTGGAGTAGTCTCGACTATCTCCAGTGCTGTCACCTTGTTTTCAATGAACTTTTCGATCTGGTTCATGGTCGGAAACTACTGAGCACGCCCCATCGTTGTTTCCCACGCCTCGCGAGTAGTTCGGTCAAGTTGATTGCTCAATTGCCTTACTAGCACGTACTCCCAGAGGTGTTCCTTTGAGCTCAGTGACATCAGCACATTATTGGCCTTCGACACTATCGTAATCAAGGTTGAGAGCGATTTCGCACCTCCGATGACAAGTGACATACCGAAAATCGGATCTAAGCGCTCCTGGACAAGTAACCCCTTGTTCTCGTATCGAGATGTCAATATTTCCGATGCCAAAGTAAACGATTCACTGGTGAGGGCAAATCCCGAGGTTATCTGTGCCGCAGAGTCGCAGATGCAGCCACGCAAATACATTAAACGCTATACATCGGTCAGCCTGGTGTTCGAGATGACTAGTGACGTAAACAAGTCATGAAAAGCTGTCCATCCAGCGTATTCGCTCTTGAATGTAGGCATCATATTATCAGGCAACTTTGTCTGTGATCGTGGTGGTGTTGGTGTAGACGCAGGCAAGTAGTATGTGTACACCTTTGCTCCATCCCACTCCTATCCACACTCCTTCCCCCACCACCACACTTTTCCACCGCCGCGCTACCCACTCTGCTTGACCAGTGTCTGTAACGTGGAGATGGTAAAGTGAGGTGGTGAGGGTACCTTGGTGAGCAAGGAAGAGTAGAGATAAGAGCAGGATGGAGCAAAGGTGTACACATACTTGGAATAATGAATAAAATTATGTACTCACCACCGCAGCTGTTGTAGGCATATACCCTCCTGCCAAAGCGATTTTAAACTCCTGTCTCTTGAATGTACTCTCTCTCACACACACACATATACATACGTACAGCGTCGTGTCTTTAATTCATTACTATGTCCTCGTCAAAGCCCTCGTCCACGGCATCGATATCGTAGCCGATATCTACCTCATCACCGAGGGCTTCTATAATATCCGCCGCCACGTCCGCGCGTTCACCGTTCGATAATCGAACCCGCGGAACGCTATCGCCGGCTCTTGATCGCATCATGACAGCGATCAAGTCATCTCTACCGCACGCTTCTTCGACGAGCTGCTCAATACCTGCAACATCCACGCGTTCGAGTCCGTATATGGAAAACTCCATGACAAGAACCGGCAGCATACTTGCTAGAGGCTCCGGATGAAATAGGTGAGACCAGTCGATGTAAATAGTTTCGCCGAAATCAACTAACAACACCTCGCAGTACCCATCAAAATCCGGGTAAATCACATCGCCGCGGACAACGCTATTGAAACAAGGCACAATACAGGACATGCCGATATACAGCTCCCCAAGTTCAATGGGTCTTCCACGACGTTCCACTAGATACACGCTACGTAGGAGCTCTTCCAGATCGTCGTATGCATCGCACATTTCTTGTGTACGCAGGAACACGCTCATCACACTCTCGACAAACATTAATCGGCACCAAAACGCGTCGCTTAAAATCTCCTTGCCGTATCATGGATACATTTGCTTTTTATTGTTTGCAAGTAGGATGCCAAAGACAGACTAAATGCTCGAGATGCTGCTGGAGAGTATCACGGGCATAAAGATAACAGTCGCCTATGAATCATAACTAGGTATTCATCACTTTGAATGCAACGAAAGCGTTTTTTGAGCATGCATAGCCCTGCTCTATGCTCCTCGCAAAGCGCTTGCTCTGCAGTAAAAGATATAGCATATGATCCCTCACAGAGAGAGAGAGAGAGAGAGAGAGAGAGAGAGAGAGAGAGAGAGAGAGAGAGAGAGAGAGAGAGAGAGAGAGAAAGACTTCAATTATAATTCTCTAATTATTATGCTATAAAAATAAGAGACACAGTAAGGTCAGAAAATTTTAAAATTAATCAATATTTTATGGAAAGCACTTTGCACATTTACCATCGTATGCAACAGCCCTGCAAACACGGTAATCCACGCTCGGAGATTCCTTCACCGTTAATTTTATTTTTATCGCTATACGGAATTAATTTGTATTATCACTCGTAATATCGCTTTTAAATTATTTTTCGCTGTGGGCGTTGTCATCATAGTGTACTTCTGAAAAAAGAATGAAACAACTATTTAATTGAACGCACTGATCAATAAAAAACATCGTGTACAGAATAATCGATATTGTCTTACCTGATATGCCACGCCTCATTATACAAAGTTGGCAGCGTTGATGATCTTCTGCCACCGACGACAACTGTGGATGAGGGTGTCGGGTGGCACTTTTCTTTCCCGAAGTTAGCTCTATCTGTACAGGATATGTATCTTCCTCTCGCCCTCCATAACACGAATAACGAACCCTCGGTGTCGGCTCATATGCAGGGGCTGCTCGCTCTGCGAGACATTATTTTGTATAATTAAAAATAAATATTACATGATTTAAAATTACGATTTAAAAATCATTTTATAGTTTTCACTTACCAAGCTCTGCTGCTTTGCTGCTAATCGACATTGGCACGTATTCCATGATCTGCTGTGTTAATGAAACAGAGACGAGCGCTCCGTCTTCTTTCTAGCGCAGACCTTTGCTGATGCTTCGGTTTTAGGACTGTCTCTCTCTCTCTCTCTCTCTCTCTCTCTCTCTCTCTCTCTCTCTCTCTCTCTCTCTCTCTCTCTCTCTCTCTCTCTCTCTCTCTCTCTCTCTCTCTCTCTCTCTCTCTCACCGTGACTGATCTCGGTGTATACTTTATAATATTTCGAGCGAAATGTACACTATATACAATTATTTACAACAGTGTCTTTATCACAAATAGCTGCACATACAGAGAGTTATTGCGTTCGCAACGAAACATCCGATGAATGATCAGCAATATGACCACGAAACAGCACAATTAATTCGGATAGAATAATTTTCATAAACTCCGTATCCTCCGGCATTAGCAAGATCGCGATGTGCTCGAGCGCTTCTTCAAAGAATTCCTTGGAACCGATGATCTCATACGCTGCTGCACGAGGAATTTCACTGACAACTATCTTTTCACGGACATATGATACCACCTCGTTCATACACCGTTGAATCGTTGCACTTTTGCTCTCTAGAGCCTGCATATGAATATCAATTCTTCTACTTATTTCGACGACCATATCAAATGTAGGCCGCTGAAGAACAATGTTTGGAGAGTATTTTCGGAAGCGTTTCCGTTTCGATTCTCCAGATTCCTCTTGATTCTCGTATTCCGCATCAGCGCTACCACTTAGCTTACCAAATGACACAGCTCTGTGCTGGTAACACGAGGTTGAAAGTGTGTAATGCGTTGTGTGCTCTATCCGGGTATTACACATTTTCTCGGCATCAGTCCCATGAGCTTCGAAATATTGTTGTACGCGAGAAAAATCACTTTTAAACACTCGCCAATCGTCCGCACCGAGTGTAATTCCGGTAAAAGTATTCGACAATATTTTCACCACTGGTGTAAGAGTACACGTAGAGTTCAACTCGAGCCCGGCTATGATTATTTTACCAAATGATTTATTTAAACCGTACATAACGGGGTTCGCTATATATGGCGATATCGCGTGAGACGTTGCACCGTTATTTGCCATTTTTATTGCTTTCGTGTAGACTGTAACTTTTCGAATGAATCGTCGGTGGTGTTCATACTCCGTTTTATACAGATTTCCTCCACCATCTAGATGCATCGCCTCTTCTTTTGATACTGCAAATCATATGACTGAAAATTGCTAGCCAATATCCTTTGATATTTGTCGCATTCTCCTCAACAGCCTAGTAACAGCAGCAGCAGCAAATATATCCTAAAACTCTTGCATACTCTCGCACACTTAGGTGCACACGCACACCTCGACATACAGATAATATGTGTCATGAAAACTAAATAATATTCGTCGACGAAATTTGATGATTTTCCCCATGGCCGAGTGCCTTGAAATTAGATGAAAACAATATGACTTTCATCAGCGAAACTCGATAACTAAATACATCACCATCGCTAAATATTTCCCTAGGTCCTGCTTTTGTAAAGTGATCGCGTGCGGCCATCTTCTTGGTTAGACGTATTCGTTACATCGCTGCAGTATATGCAGAGAGAGAGAGAGAGAGAGAGAGAGAGAGAGAGAGAGAAAGAGAAAGAGCTTATTAAAGGAATATATATGAAAGTGAGCCGCTTTGAAAATTCTCTAGTTAATTGTCTGATTTACTGTGGTTACTACTACTACTACTCTAACAGCACCATCATGGTCAGAGTGGTAAAGCACTCATTGATAACAAAATTGATAGAGTTTATATTGAAGCGTAGACCATCGTTGCGTTCGCGGTGGGGGAGAAGAAATTTACAGATCACCCTATGGGAACTTCCGACACTGGCGGTTGTTCGTAAAATTCGCAGTATGCTGTGTGAGTGTCATCAGGGCGATTTAGTTGACGCGTATAATATTGGATTGTTTGATAATTAAATAATTATTGATTCGGTGGTGCGCGTTATTCGTCGACGCGGTTTGATGAATGAGCCTACTCTGCAACCCATACTCAATGAAAGACGTAAGTAATATACAGCGCTAATTACTTTTATTTTATTTCCTTTATTTCATAAGATTTTTATATAGTTCGACGGTATGAAGACGAAGAAATGGGATCCGACACCTATGATTTCGATGAGGAGGGTAGAACCGAGTCAGATGATCATAGCAGGGACAACGATGGCGACAGCTCCGCAGGGAATCGTTGGATAAATTTTACCCAGCCATTCTGCGGCTATAAACCTACAAACGGTCTTTTCATGGCAGGCCCCTCGAGAGAACCAGATGAAGCCGTCGCAGGCCCATCGCGACAATACAGTTCAAGCGATGATACCAACGGCAATACAGACAACGAGGAGGAAGAAGAAGAAGAAGAAGAAGAAGAGGAGGAGGAGGAGGAGGAGGACCCTGTAGATTCAGGTAAGCTTTTGATAATACAACTACGCTGATAAAAATAAAAAAATTACGCGGATAATAATAGTAAAATGAAAAAACAGGGTATGAGACGGACCCAAACGTTTTTCGCTTTGCACGATTCACAGTGCCGAGACCGCCGACAATCGAGTTGGTTTACGAAATGCGTCGGCGGTTCCCGGGTGCAGTCGACGGATTCGAGGACTAGAAGCAAATATACGTATGTAATTCTTACGTTACACGAATTATATACATAGTATATAGCTAGCGACAAACAAAAATTTTAATTAAATAAAATAAAAATTCTAATAAATGGTTTAATTATGCTTGCAGGTGGACAGACTGGCGATGGAAGGACTGCTGCACGGGGTGGTGATATTTTGCCTCCTAATGAACGTTTCGGTATCGACAATCAGCAGAGACGCTATTTTCCACGCTTTAGGATGCAGGGTCGAGAGACAGATTTTTATTTTCGTCAACCACCGGACGGTATCGATCATCTGACATGGTTCGAGGGAGGTGTACGAGATGTTCTCACGCGCCTTACAGAATCGTGCGAAGGACATGATTATGTGGGTATGACTCTGAGCGTACCGTCTTTCGCGCAAGGACCTGTATGGTTATCATTTCGACCAGCTCGTGACATCGTTCCCGACGATATATGGCGACTCATTAATACTGTAGCTCAGAGCGCGCGCGAATTTCGAATAGACGCTGGTACATGTAGAATGACGACATGTATAGTACGAGGCGTCGAAGGAGCTGGTGTGGGCACTAGGCTTACACACGAGTCTATAGCAAAAAAGTCAATTTTACGCATAAGTAATCGCAATAATTTGTGTCTACAACGATACTCTGTCACTGCCCGCGCGCATGCCGAACGCGGTCAAATACGTGCGGGCAAGCTACACAGACGATGGTGTCAAATTCGGAACGGGCTTCGAGGTGCGCAATATACAGCAGCGATAGAGCTCACGCGTAATGTAAGGGTAACGACACCGTCTAAGGGGTTGTAGTGCCCGCGAAATTAAGCTCTTTCAGGAGTAGTTGGTTCACGAGGGTATAGCGATTGTTGTTTATGAATTTCTCACCTTCGGAAAACGCGTTCCGGCTCTGTACGATGGGCGAAAATACGTACTCACCGCAACAGGTAAAATTAATCATACACTCTTTATTCTCTATTACGAGCGTTCTCATCACTATCAACCGATATTAAATCTCGCCGGTGCGCTAGGTAGTCGAGGGTTCTGCATACAATGTAATTCCAAGTATATTCGAGTGGTCGAGCATCGATGTAGCTATCAATGTGCTCGATGTAAATCCACTTATTGCAACGGCAATAGAGACTCTCAGTCTGAGTATTGCGCCGACTGTAATCATTCGTTCTTTGGTGCTTTTTGCCTCGCTCATCACAAGGGTAAGGGCTCCGCGGGTATCACGTCTCGTAAATACAGACGGTAAAGCGTCTGTAACGCATTGAAAATCTGTAGAGGCTGCTCGCGTATGATTAAAACCACAGTTAAAAAGATGCATGTATGTGGTATATCGTTTTGTATTACATGCAAACAAACGCGACCGACTACGCATGCGTGTTTTATAACACCTCTTAAGAAACCAGAGGCGCAAAAGGAGAACAAAAAAGACAAGTCTTCCACGAGATTTTTATTTTATGATTTTGAGACGCAACAACACGAGCAATTGCATGATGATAAATCGACATGAATTCACGAGCCGAATTTATGTGTTGCACAATGCGTATGTAGGGCATGTCTGGATATCACAGATATAGAGACCGATTGTGCTAACTGTGGTAGACGTGAATACGTATTTATCGATGATCCTGTTAGGGAGCTCGTGAAATTGGCATTATCGCAAAAATTTAAAAAGACCATCTGCATCGCCCACAATGCTAGAGGATTCGACGCACAATTTATTTTACGGTATTTAATCGAGGTAAAAAAAACACAGCTGCCCTCTCTGATTATGAATGGTACGAAGATTGTCTCGATGAAAATTGGCGATGTCGTTTTTCTCGATAGTCTAAACTATTTACTCATGGCTCTTAGCGCTTTACCTAAGGCCTTTGGTTTCGCTGATGAGGTGGCAAAAGGTACATTTCCCCATTTATTCAACACACCAGAATATCAGAATTACTCAGGTCCTCTGTCGGCTTTGCATTTTTACTCACCCAATACCATGTTCTCAGCGGATCGCGAGTGCTTTTTAAAATGGTATGAGGAAGAATCGAGTCGCGTAGATTATAAATTTGATTTTGCCACGCAATTTGCGCAATATTGGCGTACAGATGTTACGGTTTTGAGACGAGCGTGTTTAGCTTTTCGAGAGTTACTTATACGTTGTGGGAGCGTGTGCCCCTTTACAGAAGCATGCACGATAGCATCAGCATGTATGAGAGTGTTCCGAAAGAATTTTCTACAGAAAGATCGCATTGCGGTGTTACCACCAAGGGGGTATCGGTGGGGCGATAAGCAATCGCGCAAGGCCGTCGTATAGCTCGAGCGTAAGCGCAACTACGTTATTGCGCATGCTGGAGTATCGCTCTCCGACCGGCCTACCGTCTGTCGACGGATACTACGTAGATGCGGGGGTCCATCACGTTCTTCAATTTCACGGCTGCTTTTGGCATGGTTGTCCGCGATGTTATCGCGTGAATAGAGATACTCGAACTAAATTCGGCGATACAATGGATGAGCGATACGAGCGTACCGTTCTTATTTCCGGGCGAATCAGATCGAAAGGGTACACTCTAACCGAAATATGGGAATGCGATTTTGACAGATTACTCGAGAATAACGAAGAAATGTCGATATACGTGAAAAATCACGCCATGCTCAAGCAGGCGCCTCTCGTACCACGCAATGCATTCTTTGGCGGTCGAACGAAAAATGTTGTAAGCTTGTACGACGTCGCGAATGGGGACCAGATACGCTACGTGGATGTTTGTTCGCTGTATTCATGGGTGTGTAAGAACGGAAAATATCCCGTTGGACACCCGAAATTGTACGTAGGCGACGAGTGCCGAGAACTCGTAGGACTTGAAAACGATCTAATTGTGGTCGAGGGTCTCGTGAAGTGTACCGTGGTGGCACCGCGCGATTTGTATATACCCGTACTGCCTGTTCGCATGCATGGGAAACTACTGTTCCCCCTGTGTAGAACGTGCTGTACAGATATGGACACATCCGAGGTTTGTACACACGATGACACGACTGAGCGAGCGTTTGACGGCACATGGGTCGTGGACGAACTGAGAAAAGCTGTGTCGCTCGGATATAAGGTGACGTGTATCTATGAAATTTGGCAATACGTTGTTACGCAGTATGACTCGACAACGCGACGAGGCGGTCATTTTGCCGAGTACATCGATACATTCCTAAAAATAAAACAGGAGGCGAGTGGACCGCCGACAGAGTGTAACGATGACGAGGAAGCAATAGAGCGTTTTATAGCATTGTACAAGGAGTCTGAGGGTGTATATCTCGAGCGAAGTGCTTTGCAGCCAAATCCGGGTTTACGTTTACTCGCAAAATTGGCTCTTAATTAATTCTGGGGAAAGTTTGGTCAACGAGAGAATCTCACGAAAACCGTTATCGTTTTCACGCGTGCGGAGCTAATGAATTTACTAACGAGTCCGGAGATTGAGGTGACGGGGATGCTACCGGTTAATCACAAGATTATGTATGTAAACTATGTGAGCAACCGCGATGCTATCCAACCATCCCCGACATAAAATGCCGTGATTGCAGCATACACGACGGCATAGGCACGCCTAAAATTATACAGTTATCTTGAGGGGCTCGGGCGACGAATATTGTACTGCGATACGGACTCCTGTATTTACGTGAGCCGCCCCGGTGGTAACGAGTATGAGCCGCCAATCGGTCAATTTCTAGGAGATCTTACGGATGAATTAAGCGAATACGGACCTGGTAGTTATATAACTTCGTTCGTTTCGGGAGGACCAAAATTTTACGCATACCTTGTTCGTAAACCCGACGGTACGATTATTGAAAAATGTAAAGTAAAGGGTATCACGCTAAACTTTGCGAATAGCCGTCACGTAAATTATAACGCATTACGATCTTTCGTGACAGGAGCAAGGAGTGTACCTATTATTTTAAAATTCGACGCTATTCGACGTACGGAATTTCATCATGTAGTAACGCGTAAAGAAACAAAGTCATGCGAACCTGTTAACACGAAGCGAAAGCCGCACGGGATGTACTCTACTGTACCGTACGGCTATTGTGAAATACGCTAATTAGTATCACGCAAAAAAGTATATAGTTTTACGGTTAAATTCGCGATATTTTAAAATAATCTTTTTGTCTAATTTCATATATCATATTTACTGTGTACAATACATTGAAAAAAAAAATTAATTTATTATGTATTGTAACGGAACGCCACTACGGCGATCCGCTACCATAATAAGACCTTAAATACCATCCACACATCCAGCCTTCACCAAGAAACAAGCATCGGCGGGACTAGGACAACATAGCACGAAAGTAGGTACACACGGTCAATCGCAAGTACCCACCCTAAAACAGCATGGCGTCAGACACAGGCCCCACCTAAAGCGAAAGAAACTACTATCAAAACAAACACAGCTCGCAAGAAACTCGCACGAGTAAGACGAGGGGCAGGCCAAACAGCAATATCGCACACTACAGACCGGACCCCAGCGTAGTAACCCCCGCCCCACTAGGAAGCAGGCGGAACAACGCGTAACAACAAACGCCTTACCGTGCTAAGAAGGCATAGTCAGTTTCACCCTTTAAGCCAACCATACCACACCGACGCGATGCGCAGAGAACGCCACGATACGGCGAAATTACAAAAGAATTAGTGGAACTCCTGAAATTCCACAAATTCTCAAGAGTAAACGACAAGGGGGTTCCACATGAAACCTCACCACGTACCCCCACTCAAGGATCCAATATTAATAACAAAATTAAGATATGAAACGAACCGAAATATTACAAAAAACAATTAACAAATCAAGACTAGGGCAAGCCCTAACCGGATAAGACACTCAAAAGTAAAAACAACACGAAAATCTAGGAAAAACATCTAGAAAACATATTGTAAAACACCAAATTCACGATCATTAAACAATCCTAGCGCGAATCGAATCAGAAGATAGACTAGGAAAGACATACAAAGAATAAGTAAAACCACACATGACAATAATTAGTAAAAACATTAATCAAACAAGAAAAAACTCTCAGGAAAAGTTTGAACCTCCTGCGGGTGGAAATTTAACATAGGCCAACAAAATTCAACCTCGCTAGAACCGCGGTTCAAACCCAGAAAAGACAAAGCCCGGCTAAATATAGAAATAACGGTACACCGATCCATCACCCCGCACCTCCCTCACCTAGTGATTGAAGGGCGACAAACATCACATGACATACCCAAAAACACCCCCTCGGGGTCTATCCACTAAACTATATAAACCACGACCGGACAAGCCTCGAGGCTCTTGTTGAAAATCTGTTCTTCAAGACGAAGCGCTGCCCGACAGCCATCATAAATTCATTTTTAATTCAGAATGTAACGAAAACAGTGTTCTTTCGATTAATCGATTCCCCTGCATTGCGCTTAGCCGTTGTTTGACCGAACGACACTATACCGACACAACTAACAGTTTGGGAAATATCTTGATAGCAAATAGTATTCTTTCGCTCAACCGATTCCCTGGCATTGCGTCCTGCTCGTCAGCTGAGTGAACGAATTAATTAGGATACTCTGCGAGGAAAGGGCTCCCCTGCATTGCGCCTTGGCCGTCCCCAATCGCAGCGTTAGGGCACTCTGCATTAACGTGTCCCCACGCATAGCGCCGTGGCTACATGTCTTCTGCAGAGTGAAGAAGCACGCGTGTCTCCAGGTTACGGGAGTGGCATCCCGACTTGTTGCACCACGCGCAATCGACTCGTAGGGTGTACCTGCGTGGGTGGGACCACGTCAGGGCCAGCACCAACTTCCACCGGGTACGAACGGATACCTAGGCCAATCGTACTAATTGAAAAACCAAATTGTAAATCCCTTAAAAACGCAATAAGGTGGCTTAATTAAGTGCGACTAAAGGCTCCAGTATCCGGGGTACAGGAAGCTATTTGATCATAGCTGCGAACCCGGTGTCTTTTGCGAACAGAGAGCTATAGCTAGGGACCCAAACAATACCAAAGACGAGTAAAGATAGGTAGGTAAGATCATACACATCACCTCACCACACGACACTCGCGTCCCTACTATAAACTCTTCGCGCGACCATTAGCAGGGAGGAGCCTCAAAAGGCAGATCTCGCG
>CAWWDW010000600.1:10000-20433 GCA_963942595.1 Cylloceria caligata | reverse complement strand
GCGAAACCGAAGTCAAGCGAGAGAGACATCCGCTCGCTCGACGCGGCGTGACAACGAGGCGCATCCTCGGCTTCGCGAAGCCCATGCCTCGGCTATCTTCGACTCAACCGAACAACGCATGGTAGAGCAGCGCAACAGGTAGGCGCACGACGATTATCGATCGCCGTGCGCCAGCTGATTTTCCAACAGACTTCGATCCCTTTTTCTGATATTCTGGCTACCACGCGCCTTACAATTATTTATTCCCGAGCTCTTGTATGTCTTTATAATCGTGTACGCTGAGATGGAGAATTTAAAGAATGTTTTATGATATGAAATTATAAGTGTCGGTTGATAATTCTTTTACCCGCTGGGCTCGCTAGGTAATTTATCTAAGCATGCGTACTGTTGGTAAGTGACCAGCAGCTGCTCGTGGGGTTCGGACTATCCTCGGATCTTTACTCCGTCACTCGATGTTCGCTCCCTACGTCACGGGACCATTGGTGGAAGTGGAGCTCCCGCCTGGTATTCTCGTGAAGGCCTACTTGCTCGCCCACCTGACCGTCGCTGCAGTCCGGCGTTAGCGAGATGTACTCAGAATGCATACGCAGAGGTTTGACATTTCAGAGCCGAACCTCGTTAATTTTAATAGAGTCTAATATTATCCCTGAGATCCCCTAATTTCTATCCTACTTATAATCTTTTACTCCTACGCTATCGTGGTATATCTAGGTGGCACGTTTTAAAGGTATGATTCGCTGTAGGCTTTTTTTTTGTTGGATTTTGTTGGATTTTGTTGGATACAGTAGCCTGCTGGATTGTCCATCCTCGGCTACCAGAGTGAGTCCTTTTTGTTCTTGTTTTGATGGTTCCGTGGTACGTTGAACTCGAGCGCAGCATAAGCTCAGTTGCTACCCGTCTAGTGTGGGTCTGGCGTTACAGTTGGACTCTATGTGTACCAGTGCGACTGCAGCTAGCGATGGCTCATTTGACCTTCCTTCCTGGTAGCTGGACTTCTGCGTTGGCGGAATCTGGGCACAAAAGTGTTCCCCGAATGCCAAATTTCTGGTCTTTTTATACCAGTATCCCCTCTGTTTGTCCTATACTTTTGATATTACTATAACTGGTGACGGTCCTTCAGCCCATCTCCTATAACCCACCTGATAGCCTTGGTCTTTTAAAATTTGTCGTTGGTCTTTAACGCTCGTTACTCGTGCTTTTTCAATCGAATAACGGAACTTGGCCTCTGACGTGCCGGCCTACATGGTGTGAGTGACGCGCGGTAGCGATGCTTCGCTGTGTGCACCGCGCGTCATGAGTTGATATCTGAGTTCTCGAACACGATGTGTGCAGGTTTGATGAAGCCACGGTTCGGCAGTAATTGCGTAGATGACGATACGGACGACGTTCTTCTAACAAGAAAACCCGTTGCAACAGCACCTGCCAATGTAAACGAGAGTGGTGTTATTATAGCTGGAGGCCCAACTATGAGTACGGATGACTTTAATGAATCTTTAGAGATTTAAGATGAGATAGAGGACACTTACGTCACTTAGAAAGAAAGAGTAGAAGTCAGTAGCATGTAGCCACTTTTGCTCTATCGTACGCCTATTCCCACTCCTTCCCTTGCCATGCGGCTGCCCCACCCACCCCACTTTTTGACCGCCACGCTCTGCTCAAACCCACTCTGCTTAAACAGTGTCGGTAACGTGAAGATGGTAAAGTGGGGCAGTGTGGGTACTCTGATAAATAAGGAAGAGTAGAGATAATGGAAGGATGGAGCAAAGCCGGCCACATACTTGGAACAAAATTTTTAACTCAACCTTATACTACTGGCGACTGCTACGATGGCTCTTTAATCCGGGGTGATGACTACGATAATTCCTCTTGCACATATACGCACGCAAATGGTCACACTCACTAGCACACACACATGCACGCATGCACGCCTCATTACGCTCTCCACCAAAATCACTCGTCACTAAAACGCCTCGCTCGAAACCTCATTGCCATATCGCGGATATAAATTGCTTATTAATATTTGCGCGTAGGACCCTAAAGACCGACTGAATGCTCAGGATGCTACTAGACGGCAACATGGGCTTAAACATAACAACCTCTTCGGTATCATAACCAGGTGTCCAGCGCTTTGAATGCACCGAGAGCGGTTTTTCACATATGTATCGCTTTGCGTTGTGTTCCCCGTGAAACAATTGCTGCGTTGTAAAAGGCGTAGAATATGATCCGGCTATCTCTCTCTCTCTCTCTCTCTCTCTCTCTCTCTCTCTCTCTCTCTCTCTCTCTCTCTCTCTCGAACTTTTGCATTCACACTCTCGCATATACATTTCACGTATCACTCAATGAAGAACTCAGTTTTAACCATAAAATAACCCATTTTATTGATTTTAAATTTACTTGTTATTGATTTGTATTTTCACTTCTAATATAATATTACTTTTAATTTATTTTTTCGCTGGGGACGTTGTCATCATCACAGCGTACTTCTGAAAAAAGAGTGAAACATGTGTTCAATTGTTTGCACGCTTTCTTGAAGCTAGATCTAGATGCACCGTGTATAGGTATATCCACCGCTCGTTCTCCACAACACAAATAGCAGGTCTTCCGTGTCGGGTTATATTCTAGGGCTGCTTGTTCTGCAAGAAAATTATTTTTTGAATTTCGAATTTTGAATTTTGAATTCGAATTTTGAATTTTGAATTTTGAATTTTGAATCTTAAATATTGAATTTTGGAATTTTTATTTTATTTTACTAAGCTCCGCTGCTTTGCTGCTAATTAACATAGATACGTATTCCATGATCTGCTGTGCTAATGAAACAATAACAAGCGCTTCTTCTTTCTGTTGCAGACCTTTGCTGATGCTCTGGTTTAGGACTGTGCCAGCTCACATTTTTTCCCGTTCACTCTATATGACTATCCTCAGCGTATACTTTATAATATCTCGAACGAAATTGACACTATATACAAATATTTACAACGGTGCCCTTATTACAAATAGCTGCACCCGCGGACAATAATTGCGTTGGCAACCCCCGATGCAGCATCAACGATATGATCACGGTACAGCACAATTTTCTCACACAAAATAATTTTTATAAGATCAGTATTATTCGGCGCTACCAAGGTCGCGATATGCTCTAGTGCCTCTTGAAAGAATTCCTTGGAACCGATGATCTCATACGCTGTTGCATGAGGCGCATCACTGACACCTATCTTATCGTGGACATACGATATCACCTCATTCATGCACCGCTGAATCATTTCACTTTCGCGCTCTAGCGCTTGCATGTGAATATCAATTCAGCTACTTATTTGGATGGACATATCAAATGTTAGCTGCTGCAAAACGATGTTTGGAGAGTATTTTCGGAAGCGTTTCCATTTTGGATTTCCAGATTCCTCTTGATTTTCGTATCCCTTATTAGCACTATCGCTGATTTTACCAAAGGAGACAGCTCTGTGCTGGTAACACGAGGTTAGGAGTGTGCAATACACTACTATATGTGTGCCGTTCGGGTATTACACATTTTCTCGGCATCAGCTCCATAAGATTCGAAATATCGTTGTACGCGAGGAAAATCACGTTCAAACACTCTCTACTCGTCCGCACTAACTAACAAGTAATTCCGGTAAAAGTATTCGACAATATTTTCACCACTGGAGTAAGACACGCAGAGTTGAACTCGAGACCGACTACGATTACTTTACCAAATGATTTAATTACACCGTACATAACGGAGTTCGCTATATAGGGCGAGGTCGTGTAACGCGTAACACCGTTATTTGCTATTTTTATTGATTTCTCATAGACTGTAACTTTTCGAATGAATAGTCGGCGGTGCTCATATCCCGTTTTATACAGATTACCTCCACCGTCATATTGCAGCGCTGCTATTTTTGATACTGAAAATGCCTCACCGATATACTTTGACATTTATCGCATTCTCCTTAACAGCCTAGTAACAGCAGCAACAGATATATCTCAAATCACTTGCATGCTCTCGCTCACGCATGAGCATACTCACTTTGACATACAGACAAGATGTGGCATGAAAACTAAATAATATTCATCGACGAATTTTGACGATTTTACTCATGGCCGAGTGCCTTGAGATAAGATGAAAATAATATGCCAATCGTCGGTGAAATCCGATAATTTAGCACGTGACAGAGTCGTAGATTTACGGCATCATCGCTAAATATTTTCACGGAAATTGTTTTTGTAAAGTGATCGTATGCGGCCATATTCTTGGTTAGTCGTATTCATTACATCTCTGCGGTATATGCAAAGAGAGAAGAAAGAGAGCAAAACTGTATAAAACGAATATATACAGGGTGCGCTATCTTTTATGTCGATATGTAAACATTGAATAACTTTAGAAAAAAACCGATTTCTATATATAAGATATTTTTATTTCATTTGGTCGTTTACAATTTATTTGGACTAGTTTTTAAATACAATATTAGTCAAGTGGCCGCCGTTATTGGTCAAAGCAAAATGTGCCCTTTTTGCTGCGTTTTCCATAACTTTTTCGAGCATCTGGGGCGGTATAGCGATGATTTCGGCACGAATGTTTGCCTTGAGCTTGTCAATGGTCTGAGGCTTGTTGGCGTACACTTTGCTTCTCAAATAACCCCACAAAAAGAAGTCCGGAGGGGTCAAATCTGGAGAGCTGGGTGGCCAGTCAATGTCGCCAGTTTTGACATAACACGTCCAGGGAATTTTCGTTGCAGAAACTGCATTGTTTGATTTGCAGTGTGGCATGGCGCACCGTCTTGTTCAAACCAGTAACCGTCCAGACATTTTTCACACATTTGTGGGCAGACATAATGACCCAACATTCACCGATATCGATTCCCATCGACTGTTTCGCCTTCTCTGAAGAAAAATGGCCCAATGATGGTTTTGTCGCAAACGCCGGCCCAAACAGTCACTTTTTGGTCATACAATGGTGTTTCATGGGTCTCGTGTGGATTGTCAGCAATATTCTTTGAGTCAATTGCACCTTATACGGAAACAAGTGCAAATCATCCTTCAAAATGCGCCGCAAAGTGGTTCCACTGACGCCAAAATGCTGAGCGCGGTGACGATACGACACATGTGGGTTCTCGGCAACACTCTCTCTTACCGCTTCAGCCAGTTCATTGGAACGTCTTGGGCGTTGATGAACGGCACGTGGACCATCTCGCACTGTTCCGTGCTCAACAAAATTGGACATTAAACGACAAATAGTGTTGTCAGACGATGCTTGTTGGCCACGATATTTTCGAAGTTGACCCGCATAACATTGTACTATTTGATAACCAAATAATTATTGATTCGGTGGCGCGTGTTATGCGTCGACCTCGGTGGCTGAATGAGCCTGATATCCAGCCCATACTCAATGAAAGACGTAATTAATATACTGCGTTATTTACTTATATTTTATATCCTTTATTTCACAAGATATTTATATAGTTCGACGATATGAAGAAGGAGAAATGGGATCCGACACCTATGATTTCATTGAGGAGGGTAGAACCGATTCCGATGATCATAGCAGTGATAACGATGGTGACAGCGCTGCAGGAAATCATTGGATAAATTTTACCCAACCGTTCTGCGGATATTAACCAAGAAACGGTCTTTTCATGGTCGATCCTATGAAAGAACCAGGTGGAGCTGTCGCAGTCCCATCGCGATAATGCATTTCAGGCAATGATACTAATAGCACTGTGCCGAGACTGCCAACAATCGAGTTGGTTTATGAAATGCGTCGACGGTTCTCGGGAGCAGTAGAGAGATTCGAGGACTAAAAGCAAATATAAGTTCATAATTTTATTTTTAATTATTTATATACACGGTATATATCTAGCAACAAAAAAAACTTTTGAAAAAAGCTAATACATTTTTTAATTAAGCTTGCAGATGGGCAGTCAGGTAGCGGAAGGACTGCGATACAGGAAGGTGATACTTTAACTACTGGTGAAAACTTTAGTATACACAATGAGAAGAGGCATTATTTTCCACGCTTTAGGATGCAGCGACGTGAGACAGATTTTTATTGACGTCCACCACCGAACGGTATTGATCATCTGACTTGGTTCGGGGGCGGTGTACGAGATATTCTCACTCATCTTACAGAATCGTACGAGGCGCATGCTTATGTGGGTATGACTCTGAGCGTGCCGTCTTTCGCGCAAGGTCCTGTATGGTTTTCATTTCGACCGGCTTGTGAAATCGTTCCTGACGATATATGACGATTAATTAACAGTGTAGTTCAGAGCGCGCGTGATTTTCGAATAGACGATGATACGTGTAGAATGACGACGTACATAGTACTAGGCATCGCAGGCGCCCGTGCGGGTATGATGCTTACGCACGAGTCTATAGCAAAAAAGTCAATGTTATGCATAGGTAACATTGTCACAGCCCGAGCACATGCCGAACGCGGTCAAATTCGTACGGGCAAGCTACATAGACGACGGTGTCAAATTCGGATCGGACTTTGAGGAGCGTAATATACAGCAGCGATAGAGCTCACGCATAATGCGAGGGTAAAGACGCCGTCTGGATGATGCGGAGTGCGTGAGATCCAACTTTTTCAGGAGTACGTGGTTCACAAGGGAGTAAGAAATTCATAAACAACGAGGGTGAAGGCTCCGCGGGTATTACTGCTCGTAAATATAGACTATACAGTGTCTGTAAAGCATTGACAATCTATGGAGACTGCTCGCGTATGATTACTCGTAAAATCACGGGTAAACAGATCCATGTATGCATTATATCGT
The DNA here is from genome assembly GCA_963942595.1 of Cylloceria caligata. Lineage (NCBI taxonomy): Eukaryota > Metazoa > Arthropoda > Insecta > Hymenoptera > Ichneumonidae > Cylloceria > Cylloceria caligata. Next base: position 13,663 of record CAWWDW010000600.1, on the reverse strand, counting down.
TTGTAATACATGCAGGCGAACTCGACCGACTACTCATGCATCATTTATCGCGTACCTCTTAAGAAATAAGATGCGCCAAAGGAAAAGAAAAACGATAAGCTTTCGAGTAGTATTTTATTTTATGATTTTCAGATGTAGCAGCACGAAATATTGCACGATGATAAATCGCCACGAATTCCCGAGCCGAATTAAGGGGGCAGGATCAGTCAACAGGTCGAAAAAAAGCATTTTTTGAGAAATTTTTTCTCAGTTCTGAATAAGTATAATTACTTCAGTCTTTCCATATAAAAGAGTAATGTTTAAAGTGTCTTCAAGAATTTTGTCACTAAAAAATATTCATTATTTATTCACTGGTGGCAGTGGTTCGTCGGCGCTTTAAAAAAAAAAGACGGCATGCCGTGCATAGTACGTGGCTTCACAGGATTGTCTGAAATTTGAAAATGTAAAAGATTTAGAAAATATATTAATTTCTGTTGAGAATTCCTTTCCTGGTGTAGTTAAGCGAATCTGTGAATATATTGAAAATTATGAGTTTTTACTCACGACAGGGAGAAAGAAACCAGACTGAAAGATGTTTTATAGAGAAGTGGTTTTATTGCACCATCCGCTCTACATTTTCAAAATATGTCAAAAGCAAGTAACAGATATAAAAATAAATACAAAAAATAAACTGAATTGAATTTCGATTTGAGTGACCAGCACACAATTACATTTAATGTGTGCTGTCTTTTATTGAGTGTAGTGTACGTGGGGCAGCCAGCGCTGCATCGCACGTCACGGAATGAGAAATGTGAGAGCATAGAATATGTCACTTACTCTCAACAAATTCTCTGTAGGTTTATATGAGAGAAAATACTGAGAGTAAGTGAGAGCACTTGCAAATATATAGCTTGAGCGCTGGAAATTTGATTTGACAGACCGTAATGCAGTCAACGCTGCAGAGCACGGCAAAATGAGCTTGAGGATGCACAAATGAATGGAATAAATTCACAGTACTTTCCCAGCAAGCTTAGTTGGGGGAAAATACAGTGAATTAATAGAAACACACGCAATTGTATTAATTGAGTGAGCAACAGGTAGCGTGGAAACATGGTACAGCCCGCGCTGCAGAGCACGCCACAGTGTGAGACCTTTATGCGGATGTACTGATGAGTTTTCCACTCCTCACCGTCATTGAATTACGATAAATTATAACAGTGTACTCGTACCTGATTTTGAGTCCTTATGTGCACGAAAAGCTCAGTTGATCTGGTGAAAGCAGTGAAAATTGTCCAAGCAATGCAGATATGCGTGCGCCGTTCTACTGGGTTTTCACGTAAGTGTCTAATTTTTCAACATGGCTGCACTTTACGAATAACGATAACCTCTCGCTTCATGCGGCATGCCTGCGAGGCACAGACTCAGCTCTGTGAGGCAATACCTCGGCCATCTCCGGCATAGCCGAGCGCAGCACGTTACCCAGCAGCCACAGGTCGACGCACGGCGATTGATAATCGCCGTGCGCCAGCTGTTTAACCAACAGTTTCTTTCACGGCAGAACGAATTTATTTTGAAAAATATGCGATTTTCAACTTTTGGCATAGTTTTGAACTTTAAGGTACAATTTTCAGTTAAAAAATCAGCTTATTATTGCTTGTAAAAACGATTTTAAAAAAGAAATTTAAAAAAAACGATCGTTCAACCGCGAGTATTTATCATAGTAAAGACGCCTGCAAGATTTCATTAAAATCGGTGCATTACTTTTTGAGTTATGTTACGCACGGCCTTAAAAAATGTAGTTCTGAGAAAAACGCTAATTCCACGCGATTGACATTCTTGAAATTTAATTTTTCCATTGCAGCCTTGTTTAGAACACTGCATTAAAGTGGATAAAGTCGAAAAAACAGTTATAAAGTTTATAAAACGATATGCAGTTCTAGAATTTTCCGGCACTATGACTTCACTACACTTGGAACACGATTACGAAATAACCGGTATCTCTTCGAGTTTTAGTCCTATCGACTTGAAATTTTCACAGTTTATTCCTGAGATGTTATATTTTCATATGAAATAGAAAAAATTCAGAAAAATGATTTTTTGCGACCTGATGACTGATCCTGCTCCTTTAATGTGTTTCCCAATGCGTATGTATGACTTGTCTCGATATCACAGATATAAAGATCGATTGTGCTGACTGTGGTAAACGCGTATTCGTGTTTGTCGAAGATTCTGTTAGGGGACCCGTAAAATTGGAATTTTCACAAGAATTTAAAAAAACCATATGTATTGCTCATAATGCAAGAGGTTTCGACGCGCAGCTTATTCTACAGTATCTTGTCGAAGTGCAAAAAACATACCTGCCCTCTCTGAATAGGGATTGTCTCGATGAAGATTGGCAATGTCATTTTTCTCGATAGCCTAATGGCTCTTAGCACTTAACCAAGGCCTTCGGTTTCGCGGATGAGGTGGCAAAAGGTACATTTCTACATTTACTCAACACATCCGATCATCAGAAATACACAGGTCCTGTACCTGCTCTGCATTTTTACTCACCCGACATAACATTTTCGACGGATCGCGAGCGTTTTCGAAAATGGTATAAGGAAGAATCGAATCCCGTCGATTATGAATTTTCTTTTGTGACGGAATTTGTGCAATATTATCGTACAGATATTACGGTTTTGAGACGAGTGTGTCTAGCTTTTCGCGAGTTACTTATACATTGCGGAAGTGTGTGTCCCTCTACAGAAGGTTCCACGATAGCATCCGCATGTATGATAGTATTTCGAAAGAAATTTTTACAGAAGGATCGCATTGCAGCGCTACCACCAAGGGGGTACCGCTGGGGCGTCGCATGGCTCGTATGGCTTAAGCGCGAGAGCAACTGCGTTATCACTCATGCTGGCCGTATAAGAGAGAGCCCTCCGACTGGATTACCAGCGGTCGACGGATACTACGTAGAGACAGGGGTGCATCACGTTTCTCAATTTCACGACTGCTTTTAACATGGGTGTCAGCGATGTTATCGCGTGAATAGAGATGAGCGAATGAAATTCGGGGATATAATGGATGAGCGATACGAGCGTACTGTTCTTATTTATGGGCGAATCAGATCGAATGAGTACTGTCTAAGCAAGATTTGGTAATGCGATTTAGACATATGACTCCAGAATAACGAGGAAATGTCGTTATATGTAAAAAACCATTCCATGGTCAAGCAGTCACCTCTCGAACCACGCTATGCATTTTTTGGCAGTCGAACTGTAAAATTTGTAAGTCTGTACGATGTCGCGGATGGGGAGCAGATACGCTATGTGGGTGTGTGCTCGCTGTATCCATGGGTATCTGAGAATGGAAAATATCCCGCTGAACATCCAAAATTGTACGTAGGTGACGATTGTCGAAAACTCGTAGGACTTAAAAACGATCCAAGTGCCGTCGAGGGTTTCGTGAAGTGCGTTGTAGTCGCACTGCGAGATTTGTATCTGCCCGTACTGCCTGTTCGCAGGCATGGAAAACTACTGTTTCCCCTGTGTAAGATATGCTGTACAGACATGGGCTAGTTACACACACGATAATGCGACCGAGCCAGCGTTGGACGGCACGCGGGTCATGAACGAGCTCAGAAAAGCCGTCTCCCTCGGATATAAGGTGACACGTATCGATGATATATGACTTCACAAT